>CARXXK010001217.1:0-301015 GCA_949089665.1 Macrosiphum euphorbiae | reverse complement strand
ATAAGTACCTACTGGAGTATTATTATACTTTATACTAGTAATTTATATAGCATAAATAATTCAAATTAATTAGTAATAAGGTTACATTATTTATTTACTTTTAATTTCGACATATAATTTAAGGTTACTAATTTTAATACCACTATGTTTACAGATAACATAATTTGAGAAACTATCCGAAAACAATCATTATATATTTGTATTAAAGTACATAGTACTTAAACTAATATTAATGCGATAATATTAATTTCTTTGGTAATAAAAAGGAGAAACATAAATATTTATAAAACACTTTACATGATAAATGTATGAAAAACAAAAATAGAAATATGCATATATATTATTATTTGTTTGTTTTAACTTATAAGTAAATAATAGTTTAAAATAAAAGCTATGTTCATGGTTTATTAAGCAAATTTAAACAACATAAATGAACTGTTTATTATTAATAATTATCAACAGCAAAACATCATATGATCAGTATCAATTTTTAAGTACATTTAATATATTCAGATAAGACATATATGATTGATAATTGAATAATAAAAAAAATATATATATATCGAATAAATGTTTGAAATAATAAAATATTGTCTTATGGAAAATAAAACAATTATCACAAAATATAATTTTATATAATATGTAAGTTAATGTACAGCAAAATTATAAACAAAAATTATAATATACTAAAATCAAAATGATATGGAATAGAAATAATAAATATTGAAAAATTTGATACTTCTAGAGTGGTCTATGTGAAAAAAAACAGACATTTAAAACATCATATAAATCATAATGTTATACTTAGTCAGCAAATTAAAATTAACTTTATGTGAAAGTAATTTACATTTTGAAATGCTGGCATGTTCTTGACGATCTATGTAAATCAGCCAAATATTAACTGTGTTAAAAATTATTTCATTATTTGGAATGATAACTTGGAAAACAATAATTCCCCCACATAAAATATAATGATAATTTTCAGTCCTTACATTACTACAATTACAAATATCTATAAATAGATTAATTAAATAAATACATCACATAAGATAATTATAATTCGTACATCTTAGTTTCATAAACGTACACACAACAGCAATTATATAACTCAATTTATTTAACATGAAAATATTCTGTTGGACTAACAAAATTCATGACAGTTCGAATCCAGTATTTGATGAAATTGCATACCTAAGTTTGTCTCTAAGAATACTTTTTTTCTGATAGTTTGGAAGCTTGAGCAAGTTGAAACACGTAGATGCTGAAGGAAGTCTAAGATTTGGATCTTTTTACGAATAGTGAAGAATCCTCGAATAACACTAACTATAAATAAGAAAAAAAATTTAAACTATGAATAGAACAAACATAACTTTTAAGTAGATGTAATTGTGTTTACCAAGTGTGTCACCAAAATCTTCATCGTCTGCTACTTGAACACATCTTATGGAAAATGGAGGCTCCAAGTATGCAAATCCAAGTAAAGGTGGTTTTGAACAACTTGTTACAAACTGCAAGTTAAATATTTAAAACATTTATTTTCGTTTCCATTTTTATAAATGTACCACATACTTTCAGGAAAAGTGATCTTTCTTTTTCTGTGAAGTCTTTTTGAAGAACTTCCCACAACCACATAATCACACGATGTGAGTCATGAAATCCTCCATAATATTGTGGGGTTCTTCTGAGATCAAGCAAATCAATAGGAGCGTTGTCTCCAGATATCAGTTTTTGAAGCTAATAATAAAAATTTAATTATTAAAATTAAAGAATTTTAATAAATGATAAATTGTTACTTCTGGAGTAGAAAATAATGATAACCATTCAGGATTTATTACATATTTAAACCCTTTGATAAAAGCTGCTGTTTGTGCTTTGATCTGAGTATGCATTACATAATGTGCCATTAAATGCACATAATTAATCCTGAAATCATTAATTTAAAATTTAAATAATAAATATTATGGTTCGTTATAGTTTATAACTTAATTATAGTTTGTGATTAAATTATTATGCTACATTTTCTTTGTTAAAATGTTAAAAATAGTTAAACATATTATTTAACTTATCTGAGGATTATAAATATTTCACTACCAATCTATTTAATTACACTGCTGCTTTTCTACAATTGTATATTATTTAGTAAATTTTATATTAGGTTTATAAAACATTTAACGTTTTTGAAAATATTAAATAAACTATTTATCCAAAACCATAGTATACCTAACTTATAGTATTTATCAAATAAATCTGAATATTAATTAGTGATGGGTCAAACCTGGATTTTCGAAACTGAACTGAACTTTAATTTGAAATTTTCATCATACCGAGTTTCAAATTTTGAACCAAACGGAACGTCAATGGTTCGGTTTGGTTCAAGATTTGAACAGTTTGGCACATCACTAATATTAATATTGATAATACTATTAATTATTAAACATGTTTATTATAAAATAATTCAAACAAATAATAAATAATAATATTACTTGTTTTGATTAGTAACTGATATGACTCTTCCACCGGGTATAAGATCATGAGTAGTTAATTCACCAAGGTGATTATCAACTACTGAAAAAGTCAAATCTAAATCTGAAACATCGCCCTCATGATGTTTAACAGATGTTAAATTTCTATACAATTCATTGTCTAATGACGGCAACTCATCCATTGAACTATATAGTAGCTCTTGAGTTTGACCTAATAATTGACTTAAAAAGAATGATGCAAATGGAACGTCAACAACAATACCCTATGAATAATAAAATTAATTCCATTTTAATAAATTAAAAAACTAAAATAGACGGTTTAAAATAATTACCTCATAAACAGCTTTACCCAATATGCGACCAACAAATTCAAATAAGTTCAAATGGTTTTCTTGAATATGAGATGAAGGCGATGGATATAACCTTTGTTCATCTGTAGTACGAAATAAATTTAATGATGGATCAAATACTCTTTTTATAGTTTCTTCAAGAAATTCTGTAAATATAATTTGTTAATATCTATAACATTGAATATCAAGTTTATGAAAACAGACCTTTAAATACACCATCTTGATCAATTCCTGCTTCATCTAATCCCTGTTCATTTATGAATTTTACTCTAATTACACCTTTGAAACGTTTCAGTGGCAATTCAGAGACGTATGTATAACCATCTTCAATTATTCGATTCCTATGCATGTTTGTAAAATATTTTAATTAAATTTTTTAATTACTTCATTAAATTAATTTTACCTCCGTATTGTAATTATTGGTGGCATGAAATTTTCATTATCATGTAATTCATGTACACCCAAAGCAAACTTTTCACGAGAAACATATTTTCTAAATAATCGAACACGTGTTTCATGAGAAACTATATGAGGGATTTCTTGAATTAAAATCTAAATACAAAATGTAATTATTAATAGTTATTTAAATAAATTAAAATTAAAAAAAATTCAATACCGAGTATATTTTACGACCCTTTTTAAGTTCATTAAAAAATGAAGAAGTTTTATGATCACCAATCAGCCAGTGTCCTGCAGGTGCAAATGATCTACGACAATCCCTGCGATAAAGTACCATTAAAAGAGTGCGACAAGATCGAAACAAGCTATATGATGAAGAAGTTATATCTTGAATATCTAAGATATCCAAAACAACAAAATATACATTTTTATAAAATACACATTTGTTAAAAATAAAAATAAAAACAATTTCTCACTAAATAAATTCTGAGATATTCCTTTATAAAGAAATATGTTCAAAAAACTAGACATTAAAATGTAGTCACGCATCACAAATGGTTTTTGTTGCTCGTACATTTCTATATCATCAAGAATTCTAAAATAAATAATAAATATTAATGTTCTTAATTTCATGAATCAATTATTGTTCTAACAAATAACTTACATTATGTAATGTGACATACTATCACAGAATAGTTGTAACATGCGCGATTCTCCTGAATTGCAATTTTTATCACATTCTAAAATATCCAATAGGTTCTTAAGACCACAATGAGAATCTAAAAATGCCAAAAACCTCCATAATAAATACAATGTGTCCTCGTGATAACATAAACCTAAAATAAGAAAATAGTTATTAATTTAAATTTTTAAAAAATTATTGAACAATATGTTTACCAGTTATTATGTCCAGTCTAAGTTGTGTGATTGTCTTAAGGCATGTAAAATATAAGTTGCAAGCAGCAACTACCTTTGTACCATGAACTCCAGTAAGTTTATAACTTGATTGACTGGTACTGGATAGTCTCAAATCAAATGCTTTTCTATTAGGAATAATAATTTTTATTTAAGATTTTTTTATAATTATTCTAATAGTAAAAAAGTTACTTGATTATTGCTATAGGGTTATTTGTTTTAGGAGGAGGTGATGGTACTTGTTGATTTTCGGGTATTTGTGCTAAAGCATTAATTAGATGACACCGAAGTAACTTGGAACATAAAGTTCCACACCATAATGGAATTAATTGATTTTTCAAAGGTGGTATATTAGGAGAACATTGACAATTTGAATTTGCTGTGAACCAACCAAGTTCAGGATGCCAAACGCTAGATACATTTGAATGTTTTTTCACTACATTTACTCTAATAGTATCCAAAAATGTTGTTAAGCCAACCTGAAAAAAAAATTATTGATTTATCTCAACTTATTTAAATTGGTACTGGTCTAGTTGAGCCCGTTATGAAAGTATTCCTCCGCCACTCGAGAATAGTTTACGCCCGCCACATACATCTCTATATACTGCATATATCTGCGTTAGGTATTTGTGTGAAATTCACTTATATTTTAAGAATAATATTTGGTAAAATCTGTTAGTAAAATTAATGATATAAGATAGGTAGGTAATAGGTATAACAGCAAGTATCGTACCTATATAATATTATGGAGTACCTATCTCAGTTATTCAGTCGTCATTAACACTGAAATATATATATATTATACTGAAAATACCGTAGTTCTAAAACAAAAAAAAAATGAATTACCGACAAATAGTTTTCATACCTTTTTGTATACATTTTAGTAAGTGGCACTAACCAAACCTGAGTGGAGGGGAATACTTTCTAGGCGGGGGTCAGATCAGTACCTAAAAATTATTATGACTTTATTTTAAAATAATTGATGGACATTAGGTATCTTTTATGACATTAATTAATTCTTATTTATAATCTATTTTTAGTAACATGGTTACGGCATATATAACTATAGTTGACACTTGACATTAATGTATTCAATTAAATTGGGTAAAATAATTTTCTGATTTATGATACCTATTTATAATTAAAATAGCAACATACAAACATAAACAATGTTATTGACTTTAATTTTATAATAGGTCAGTCTGATATAATTGGTAATAACTAGGGCTCAGGACTTGTTGCACTAAAAATTATCGAAATATGCAGTTGACATTGCCAAAATATGTTTAAATTTATGCAGCTAAATTTCAAAATTATTTTTTCAAAATGCATAAGACAAATAACATATTACAATTTCGGAAATAAAAATCTCAAAAATAAGTAGGTACATAAACATTATAAAAATAATTTATACAGGGATTTACAAATTCAAACATAAATTGATTTCTAAATGGACACTATCGCATGCATGTTTTGGGAATTTTTAAACTATTGTGAAATAAAACATTTTATAATTTGTTTTTATTCTAAATAATTTTATCGGCTTCTTAATGACTTGAAAGTTTAATTAAAACCAACTTTTGATTTTTAAATGGTAACACATAATCATTGTTATTTGTAAAAATTAATATTAAACAGTTAATTTATTAATGACAATTTTTTAAATATTTAGAAATATGATTTCATATTGATTTAATAATTAAAATATAATTTACTTGGCTACTTTAATGAGCCCATTAATTTTAATTTTGGGAGCCGCCAATGTATGAAGCAAACCACATTGTTTAGATATGTTTATAAAATGGATTATAAAATGAAGCCACATTTTAAATTTCATAGCAAATGAAGGAACATTTATTTATTTATAGAAATAACTTAGAGCCACATACAACTGACTTAACTGGCTCGCAAGCCTTGTTATGGCCACCCCTGCCATATATAATAGTTGGTTGGGACTTGAAAATGTATTTAAATTATTAAATACATTATTGAATTGATATACACATGAACTGGTTTCATAAAAAAATAATGTTTGAAACTTACAATAAAAACAGATGTAGAATTATTTTCAAATTCATCTGTTTCTGCGCATAATTCAGCTAAATGCACAATGTTTGCAATTAATGACAAAGACCAACTTGGATGTAAACAATGAAATATTTCATCACATTGATTTTGATCATTTAATAACTGCATTATCTTCTCAAGTAGATTAACAGAATTAAATGTTTCAATAATCTAAAATATATATTATTGAATACATGGTTATGATCTATTAAAACTATAGAATACCATTAGTTTTTAGCATTAAAATAAAGAATTATATAAAATACTAAAATACTCACTTTAGGCGAGAGAGATATCAAATGCTCTACCAATAAAGGTATAGAATAAATCTTTATTACAAATAGTTGGAAAATATTAGTTGAAAAGTTGCTCAAAACTAAACATCTCCAGCAAATAGTCATTATAGCTGTCATAGCTACAGGTTTTAATAAGATTTTAATGCCCGATAAACCAGTTATTAGCAATGTCTGAAAAAAAATTAATTTGGTAATAAATTCACAAATTAAAATGCATTTAATTTGAATACCTGCATAGTGTTAAACACATTTTTATTCAATAAATGTGCAATCAAATTTTCTGTTAAACGCTCTAATCCAGGTTTTAATCCTTGCAAAGAAATATTTGAATGTATGGCAGACCATCTTGATGTTGATGTAAAAGATACAATCATGTGAAGTAAGGTGTGTAAAAAAGAAGAATCTTCTAATGATTTGGGCTGAAGTTTAGTAAGATAAATTAGGCAAATAGACAGAATTTCTTTGACATGACTTATCCAGTTAACTGCATGCTCACTAGTCAAAGCTACAGATATGTAGCTACGTTTGATTGCATCACATTCCAGACTAAGAATTATATATCTAAAATGTTAAAAAATAAATTTATTAAACTATAGCTCAGTTAATAAAGCTACATAACCTAAATACAATATTATCAGTGGTGAATATTGACTCTAATGTATGGGCATGCTCATCTATCATAATTTATTATAGTTTTATTTAATTTATAATTAATAAATTATACACTAATTTGTATTTATTTATTTAATTTAATAATTTTAATTAAGATTTGACTAACTCTTCTCAATTCTTTTTTCTTTTTCAACAAACTTTTTTGTTATCATCTACTTTAGAGTAAAATCAGGGCTCATTTTTAAATCTTCTAATACTTTTTTTCAATTGATAATATTTCAAGAGAAGATAGTCTTGACATTTAAGCAGACCTACAATATGTTTTAATTCTTTTGAGTGCTGAAAATGTTCTTTCGCTGATGCTGTTGTACTTGGAATAGTTGCAATTAATTTAGCTAGTTTATATGCTTCTTTCAGCCCTAAGTCTAATTTATTTGAATTTATGTATTTGATTATTTCAAAAATTGGTTTAACTTTAAATTCTGCTGAACTGTACAAAATATGTAACTCATATTTTAACCGGCAAATATCAAAACATCATTCAGTTTCTACGATAGCCAGATATACTTATTATAGTACTAAACACAACACAATATTAAAAAATAGCAAAACAAAATAAAGAACAATTGTCAAATACTCGTACTCGTAAATTATATTATAAAATTCATTGACAAAGTGCAACTGACTGAACATGCTCTAGGTGGTTAGTATCGAAATCTGGAAATAACCGGTATTTCGCACCAATAATAAGCATCGTGTAACTTGAGCACACAGCTATCGCATGTTCTGTTAATAAAGGTTACGATAAAGTTAAACACAGAGAGTATAACAGAAATAGATGACATTCATGTCGTACATTATGATTTTTTTAATACGTAATATCATATTGATGACAACATAATTTTTGTATTTTTATTAATTACTTAATTCCTGAGCATGCCTGGAGAATTCGCCACTGAATATTATATATTTATATATGTAACTTATACTAGAACTTGAAAGAAATTAAAAATGTCTTAAGATCTATTATACATATTGTAATATTGTAGACATAATTTATTGTATAGAAGCTGTAAAATGTGTAAAATAAATATAAAAATGTGTATGAGTAGAATCAGTCAAATTGTTAACTCCAATAATTAATATAAGTTAAATATGTATCTAACCTGCAGAGTTTTTCAAATCTTTGTTTTTCTCTCTTTTCATCCCAATAAGTCAAACATTTTTTCACAGATAAATAAACAGTAATAGCAGGTTTCAAATCATTGATATTCTCAAACGTTTCATCAAATTGTTGCCTATAAAATATAAACATATAAAAAACCAAATAAATCATGATAGTTGATGATTTTTATATAAAAATGAGAAAATGCCAAAACTGACAGGATTAAGTTTCGAGTGCGTTTGCGAACTAGCCATCCTCTGATCCAAGATTGAACGAGGATAGCAGATTGCTCACGTTTACGATCATTTGCTCTTTCTATTCTTGCAGCTCTTGTTTGTTCTATGAACTGCATTTTAGAATGCTCACCAAACATCATTCTGATGAAATAAAGGCACAAAAATACATGATTTCGTTAATTATTTATGCAATTGACTTTAATAAATAAGTAATAACTTACTTAATTAGATATATTATATGCTCATATTTTGTTTCAAAACTTGTGATCAAAAAACGAAGATCGGAACAATCAAATCGTTTATACTTTCATAACAAAAGTTGTATCAAGTACTAATGATAATTAATTGTGCGTATTTTACATTTTAACTCATTCACGCCTTTTTGTAAATTAGCCCATATCCGTATTGTGTCTCTGGGTACAGATGGTATATTTCTTTAAAAAAAAAAAAAAAAAAAAAAAAATAAGCAACACTTACTTTATTAAGATTGATATACTTTTGAAATCAAAATTATTTTCATTTCCAATAAATAAAACATCACTATTACAATTTGATATCTCAACAGGATATGTAGAAATACATTCAACGGATGACTTAGTGATATCTTCATTTTCAAATAAATATTTATCATCATAATTTCTAAAAAAATAATAATAAGTTTATTAAAAAAACATGGAAACTAATCAATTACTAATAAAAAGTTGTATACAATTATGTTACATTAAAATTGTTTAATACAAAATTAAAAATTAATTATCAAAAAAATAAACTGAAATTAGTTCAAGTTATTTTTTGATTAAAGGGATGGGAAAAAATACAAAGCCAGACAGAGTACTGTAAAGCAGTGGTATATGAAATTGTATTACCTTGACGTGGGCCGAACTTTTAAAATATAATTAACTAGCATAGTATTGATTGAAATTTGATGTTTAACCTTAAATCAATTTTATAATTTATTTACCAACAATCAAAGCAATTATTCTATAATACAGACAAATTGTATGTATAAAAAAATAACTATCACAAGAAATGGTCCCAATACTTGAAAAAATAAAGAGACAATGGGTGGAGAATGGTGATATATCTGCATCGTTCATCCAATTGAATATATGACAACATTGTACTATATAAGATAATATGATAAAAAGAACAGTTTACTTACTTCATAAAATCTGTCGTACATACTACATATATTATCAGAATTATTCTGAACACCTTTATTTTGTATAATAACATTTCCATCATTTATACCACTGCTAGAAATCTCATTATTTTGCTCTTCATCATATTCTACCTAAAAAAAACTACAAAAAAATAAAATTATATTAATAAAATACTATAATCATATTATGAAATATAGCTTATGGTACCCACCTTTGCGAACAAGAAAGTGTGTCTGGATGGTATACTAACTTGTGTTTATTTACATGATGCAACCATTGTCTTACTTTAGAGTTTGACTCTATTCAGTCAGGCTGCATGCCATAGGGACGTAATGGCAAAGAAGACGAATCCTTTGGTAAATTACTTGTACTGCTTTTAACAGCCCCTAATGTATTATATTTTTTAGATAAATTGATCAATTTCGCTGACTGGGTTCTTCTATGCCGGGCCTCCATAGCAATTAACCAAAACAATAATCTTCGAACAACAATAAAACAAACGACATAACATTAAAAGGACGCTACACCCGCATGTGTTGTCTCCGTCTTACAAATGTACAACATAGCAAAAACTCTTTTGCGCGGGAAAGAACCGAGAAGGCTACAGTCATAACTAAGAAACGAAATTTTCACCACACAAAAAGGAGAACTTTGGCTGTGCAACGTTGTTTTTATTTTTTTGATATCATTTATATGAAAAAAGTTCTTACTGTTTCAAAAACCATTATTGTTTGTGTTTTTCAAACTTAAAAAACTTTTTTCATATAAATGATATCAAAAAAATAAAAACGACGTTGCACAGCCAAAGTTCTCCTTTTTGTGTGGTGAAAATGTTGTTTCTTAGTTATGACTGTAGCCTTCTCGGTTCTTTCCCGCGCAAAAGAGTTTTTGCTATGTTGTACATTTGTAAGACGGAGACAACACATGCGGGTGTAGCGTCCTCTTAAGCAATGATATATTGACTTGGATATATTAGATTAATAGAAATATGTATCAATATAAAATATAATCATTACATACTTGACTAAGACTGTGGAAGTCGGAAGTATTCTTATAAATATATTTTTAATTACAGACTGTCTAAATAACTGAAGTAATAACCAGTAACCACGCTAATAAGTAATAACAAATACTATATACGATAATACAGGACACTCTGTATTAAAATAGTGGCGAACAAATTGTTATCATTGCCCCGCGAGATTGTTATAAAAGTTGCCTATTTTACCCCTTAATCTGGTATAAATTCCCGCTTTTTTTGAATATTAATTACAAATACTATATACGATTATATTATTATAATACTAAATTACTAATATTATAGTAATATTGTTTGTTTTTTATCATAAATATTATCATTTATCAAGTTCCTCGGTAGGAATTGATGGCTGCAGTTTACTTTATCCTCTTGCCAAAACATTGGAATTTACTAAACATGTTTCTGCACTTTTTCATGCAAACATTGAAAACCTTATTCTAAAAAAAAAATGTAATTTAAAAAAGGATCTTAAACTTATTATAAGCCATATTTGTAAAAGGTACTCACTAAGTATATGTGAAGACTGCAATTCTCAATTTTTGGATACATTTTTAAATGTGAGTATTAATTGCTATGTGAAGAAATGCAATGATTCATTCAACCAATATAAATGTTCAAAAAATAGAAAGTTGAAAAAAGTAGTTCACGTTTGAGTACAATGTTTATTTAATTGAAAAATTATTATTAAGAGATATTCAGTTTTAAGCACCATCAGTTTTAAGCACTTATGTTATAATTTCATATTTTGATTTGTGTTGTATAATTATTATGAAAAAAGTAAAATATATAAGTATAATATATGTTTTGAATTACATTTAATTAATACCTACTATAAAGCTTACATTTAACATTATATTGTTTAGGTATCGTATTTCCCAATAGGATTTATGAACTTATGGAGATTTTAAGTATGTGTAAATATGCAAATACTATATAATATAAAATCTAAATAATTTAATATTTCTAATTAAAAATTATAATCGTTGATTGGCATTTGGCATTAGAAAATAAACAATAAATTATAAAATGAAATCGGTGTTCTAAATTAATTTGTATTTATATACATTTCAAGGAGTAAAATAGGCAACTACTTTAACAATCTCGCGGGGCAATGATAAGAAATAATTCGCCAGTTTTTATATGCCAGTGTCCTGTATTATCGTATATAGTATTTGGTAATAACTAAACTCTAAAGTAATAAGTAAGCAATTTCACATTATCAAATCAACAAAAACATTCAAATTTATTAAGGGCCGATTTCACCAACACAGTTAATCACGGTTAAGGTTAACCGGAGTTTTAATCGGCCGAATTTGGCCGTTTAAATATCTGTTATCAGCCGATTAAGCGTTAACCGTGATTAACTGTGTTGGTGAAATCGGCCCTTAAGGCGGGTTCACACTACACCGTGTCGTGTAATATAATCACGGTTACCTCAGTTACCAAACGATACCGCATAGTTGAATATATTCAACTTTTGACCGTGTGGTTACATTAAGTATGAACCCGGCTTTATCTGCACATAAATGTAACCACACGGTCAAAAGTTGAATATATTCAACTATGCGGTATCGTTTGGTAACTGAGGTAACCGTGATTATATTACACGACACGGTGTAGTGTGAACCCGCCTTTAGTCTATAAATACCATAGATCATAAAGGTTTAATATGATCTAAGATAAATACCGTGCTTATCAGTTATCACTAAGATAGTAATAATTGTTATCAAATGAATAACAACAACATAATATCATTTTAATGTTGGCCGACTTTAATTGAATCATTTGAATCATTCGATTAGGTATTTTAAATTTGAACGGAAATAGTAAATACAGACAACTATACGTTCGTACAGTATTGTATTCATACGTTTTAGTAAAAAGTTGCCATGCATAAGTGTATTCTTTTTAGTAAGACATGCAAAGTATCGCCTGGCCACATTACCTTAATTTTCATTTGTAAGTATTATTTTCTAGTTGTACTGATTATATTTCTTAATAATATGGTGCCAGTCTAATTTGTTCACAAATATAGATTTACAAAAAATGAAAATAGAAGGAAATAAATTTTCAAATTATATGATTACCCAATATCTATCTGGAACAGAATCTGCGGTAATCATTTCACAATCAGTAATTATACACAAGGCTCAGTATATAGTAGATATTATTATGGCCAGAGGCTGTCAAAAAACATAATCCAAACCTCATGTCTGTTTAGAGGTGTAAAATAAACAATATAAAATAAATTTTAATAATTTACAGCAACACTGGTACCAATCTGAATATGACTTGTAAATCATCTAAGAGGTAAAATCTTTTAATAATTAATATTGAATTATTTTAATATTAATTAGGTAGGTATTCAGATATTTTTTACAACTTAATATTTTCAGAAAATTACAACTATGAGTTTGAAGAAAATGAACAGACAAATAAAGGATTTGGAGACGTTACAGTCGATGATTTTAATTCACCCAGAAAAGCCTTAGAAACTTAATAATGTCTAATTCACACACACTTATATAAGTATATTACTCAAGTTCCGATTTTAAATGTTTGCCAAAACCAAAAGTTACTTAGTGGTTTATTGTTTTTAGTTCATACAGTGGATTATACTTATTATGGTTTCCAAAACTGAAATATATGATGTACCACATACAAGAAACTATTAAGTCGAGCCAATGTGTTGACAATTTTCAGATGTTGACTAGCTTGAATATAATTATATATATTCCATATTGGAGCGAGTTATGAAACTTAAAGGTGAGAATATTGTTTATAAGTTTTTATTTTAAATCTATTTTACTAACTAACGTACCCACCTGTACACGGGACACATTGTATAATATCTAATTGTGTGCGTGGACATAAATTTGTATATCGAAAGGGCTCAGTAAATAATTATATCTTACAATATTAAAATATCCATAACTTGTTTTAAAAATAAAATACAAATAAATGCTTAGTGCTTCTCTATAAGAGGTACCTTGAAAAATATATTTGCTTTTAAGTTTGATTATAATATTATGCCATATAACTCTAATATTAAAGCTAACAGTACAAAACTGGATCTACTGTACTCACACTTGCATGTTGCTCGTTATTCAAAGAGATAAACAAATGGTGCACTGACTTATTTTTAACAGAGTTTTAATTTTTCAGGCAATACAATTTTGCTGAGAAACAACCCAATTTCAATAATACAAAGGGCCTCAACATATTTAAATTGCAAAGAAACACATAACTAGTTTGGACTTCAGTATATTTTAGAACTCGTCACTATTGATCTGATTGTTATGACAATTGAATCTGTATTTTGGGTCATTGCGATTAAGTGGCAAGTTGATACAAAATAAAGTTCTATTGAAGTGTGTGAACATCTAAAATCTCATATAGGTACAAACTAATAAGTTGTACACCTTAATTATCGGCATAGGTTAATATGAATTGTTTATTAATATTACATTTATTTTTAACTAAATTTTCACAGTCAGTTGAGAAATACCTACTAGAGAATACATGTATATTAATGATTTATTCTTCAAGGTACATGATTATAATATTAAATAAATAGAAGAAACTAATATCCAAAATAATGTATTATATTTTAGAAAATTGGGTCGTGAATATGGGTCTATATTATTTTGTACTCCTGGTATTTTACTTCAACATATCCAAAGAGATTCAGCTTTAAATTATTACTCACATATTATCATTGATGAAATACATGAATGTGACACCATTAGTGATTTTACACTAACTATTCTCGAGAGCATCATACCTGTTGTAATTACATGCATATTATGTTTCTTGCTATCGTAGTATTTTATTTAAATTTTACTAATTTTTATTTTTTTGTATTGGTAATCCAGAGACCTCAATTAAAGTTATATTAATGCTGCAGCATTTTCCAAGTATTACAATGACTGTCCATCTTTGAATATAATACAATATAATATAATACACGGATTCACATATCTAGTTGAAGAAATTTTCCTTTGAAGACATTTATACATTAAATAGGTTTGTTAAATTTTTTTATCATTGCTAATATCTAATCATTTAATTTATTTCTGCTGAAGACAGGTTTATATATTTTTCTAAAAAACCAACACAATGTCACAAAGATCTCGCAAAATTAAACCTGGTGATCAATTCACTGAATTTGTAATTCCTTATGTAAAGTGAGTATGCATGTAAAAGATATATTAAGATATATTTATGTACATATTGTTAACAAATAATCAAATAACAAAATCTTTTGTAGTGAAATGAAGAGATTCCAAAAATATCCTTTTGCAATATTGAATTGGTTGGAAAATCCAATGTCTGAAGATACAGATTACGAATTGATTTTAGAACTCATATATTACATTTATAACAATAAAGATGATGGTGTAATACTTGTGTTTCTTTTTGGATGGGATCAAATATAAAAACTGACTAAAATTTTAAAAGACTAAGGCTTTGGAAATACATTTAAAGTATATTGTATAAATGTAGAATCTCATAAAAATGTTGATATCTGTTTATAAATATAATTTTTTATTTTGTAGCTCGGTACATACTGATTCCTTTGCATTCCATGTTACCTACTGTATCTCAAAAATCTGATTTTGAATCGCCGCCTCGGAGTAAGCATTAAATATAAAAATTCTTTAAATGCATTGTTGTCTAATGTTAGCAGTATAATAGGTGTTTGTAAGATCATATTATCCACAAACATAGCAGAGACTTCAGTTACCACAGAAGAAGTAGTTTATATTATTAATAATGGCTGGATGAAATTAAAAGGATTCGATGCAGAAAATAACATTGGACCTCTTAATGAAGAATGGGTGAGCTTAGCTAATATTGTATACAACGTCGGGGTAGAGCAGGTCGTGTAAGACCAGGTATTTGTTATCATTTGTATACAAGAGGACGTGAAAGATCATTTAATGATTACGTACTGCCTGAAATGATATTGATATGATGACATTGCAGCTGGATCAAGCTGCAGAATTTAAAATTAAAATGATGGAATCTCATTCAGCATTAAAAGAAGAATTAGAAAAAGTTAAAATGGAAAAACAAGATACATTAGAAGGAAAAGACGAGTATACTGAGTTATATAAGTATAAGTTTGCTTCTACTATCTATATAATTTTTTATGTTCATAGATATCTTCTAAATTCTAATAACAATTTAAAAATATAATATATTGTTTGAGCGTCTTTAAGATGTACATTTGTTTAAAATTATATAATACATATTTTGACATGTTGGCTTAAATATTGGAGTTAATTTACCCATTATTAAACTTAACATAAATGTAACAATATTACTGTACTTATTATTGTATATTTTGTTATAATATTGTAATAAGTTTTACTATTATATTGATTTTTATATTAACCTAATGGAAGTAGACTAAAAGTGTATTGCATGAATGCCCAAATTACATTTAAAAATCTATGTCTTTTAGTAATTATAATATAAGATAGTAAATACACCAAAATGTAATTTAATAACAAAATTAAAATAATTTGTCATGTTTTAGATTAGTTGAATAATCATCTTCTGAAGAATCACAATCAGAAAAGACACCAAACAAAATGGATAAAAAGTTTACCAGAAAAAACAAAGAAATCCCCAAAATTAGAAACAATCAATCAATAAAGATTTGACTGAAAAAGGACTTGAACATGTATTTAAAAGAGGCAAAATAATTCCAACCAAAATTGTAAACTTTCTAAGGTCTTGTAATAGATGTGCATATAGTTGTTTAGTTAATTTTGATCGAGATTAAATAATAAGTATTCACGATTTATACTATAGTCTCAGCAGAAAAGATAAAATTGGATTTATAATTTATAATTTTACCAGTATAATTTCTACAAAACTGGTAAAATATTAATTAGCGTCTGTAAAAAATTATTCTTAAACTTATTATGTATTAGCCAAAGGTTATTGTTATTCATCAATGAACGCACTCTCATTAACTCCACCTGATAAAAAGCGAGGCAAGAATACAACTAGTCATATTAAAGCAGAGGACAAACAATATGCCATAAGCCATACCGTAAGAGCGGGATACTTTACTCCAGGGGTTAAACATTGCTCCAAAATAAATTTTTATTGATATCAATCGTAGCACATTACGATTTTGAGATCAGAGATTGTAGTTTTTTTTATATTATTCTTATTAACATTACTAATGTTTTCAAACATTACGGACATGAATCTATTAGTTTTCCTCCAAGATGTATATCATGTAAAAAATGGTTTTCAAAAACACAAAAATACATAACGGAAAAGTTATCCAAAATCTTGGGGATTGAAATTTAATTTAAAATGTATTTAAAAAAGACTTTTAATCAACTAAAAAAAAAAAAAAATATATATTATTAAATTATATTAAGTATAGGTTCAAATAAGTTAAAACACAAGCACTAAACATTGCACCAATAGTTATTATATGCATTAAAGTAAGGTAATTTTAATCATTGTGCAATGTAACCTGCAATGTATTTTAACTTTGCTCCAAACTTTTGGGAATAAGTAAGTAAGTCACTAGTACGACATTCGGATTTTTTTGAATTGTTCTTACCTCTTAACATCTATACATATAAAACAACGCGAACAGGTAATTTTTATCTTTGTTATTGAAGCTATAGTATAATTTCAAACTAAAAAAGAAATATATTTGGAGCAAAGTATCCCGCTCTTACGGTATATCTAGTTTCTCTACTGTTGAATCACATTATTGCTGACATGATACAAAAAAGCAATATTTAGGTTCTGAGTTGCACATATTAAAAATGTACAAATCTATATAAAAATAAATGCTTTATAGATGAGAACCCTAGAACGCCGGTAAAAGTTCACCTGAATAAATCATTATTTAATTGTAATTTCAATTATGGATTTTCCCTCCTAAAAATGATTTATGTGCCAGTGGCGGCGCCAGAACTTTAATACCAGGTGGGCCAGGCTGGGGCCCAAATTTTTTAGGGAGGGCCAAATTGTTGACTTGATATATGTATATATAAACAATAGTGATGTCAGGCAATTTCGCAGAGGGGTGAGGGGGAGGGTCAACTTCCAATTTTTTTTACACTTCATCGTATAAACTTGCTAAAACAATGATTTGTAAACATGTATTGTATTAATAGTATTTATTTGCTAACAAAATATATATTCATGTAAACACTTTTTGATTTTTATGCTCCCTAACCCATAATTACACTCAATACCAATGAATATTTAATAATAATTTATTATTTTCGTATTCAGCCGCTGGAAAATACACGTTATTTATGAGGCTTGAAAGCATATTATAGTGCATATAGTTTTCAACCCATTCAAAATGTTGTTCACGCCATCTAATATGACTTAATATTTTCATATTTTAATAAATCATGATTTATTCATGAGATATTTTTTAGTATTCTAATATGATTAAATTTAATTTTTTGGGTGGGCCACAGGGGGGGCCGGAGACTTTTTAAGGTGGGCCCGGGCCCACCCTGGCCCACCCCTGGCGCCGCCACTGTTATGTGCTACATGTGAGGAATTTAAAGTATCAAGTAATGAACAATGTCAGTATGAAGAACACATAATTAAAAAAGATACTACGATAATGGAAAGAGATGAAGACAAAAATAGATGTGATCAAGAAAATGTAGTTGTTTGTTTTGTATTACAAAATGTAATCACACTTCCAAAAACAAATGTCCGCCCAGCATTTTATAAAAAAAAATTAAATGTTTAAAACCTTACAGCTCATTTGTCTACTTCCAATAGGTACTATATATTGTGATATTTGTAATGAAACAATTATTGGTAGATCGGGTAATGACCTTGCAAGTTGCAAGTGTGTTTATTAACATATTACAACATATTGTTGATAATAATTTGGGTATACTAAACATTGTTACATGGTCTGATAGCTGTGTGCCACAAAACTGGAATAAGATAATGTCATTATTGGGTTTATGTTGAAAAATCCCAGAGCAAAATCAGTTACAATGAAGTTTTCAGGTCCAGGCCACTCGTGCATCCAAGAAGTGGATAATGCATATTCACAGATTACGAAACATATAAAAAAATAGATATTTGGTCACCATTGTCATTTGTTAGATCTTTACTAAAAGACCTTTTATTGTCTTACAGATGTCTCTAAATAAGTTTATGGACTATAATAAGGTATCCAAAGTCAAAACTATATACCTAACTTTAGCCAAATTCCATTTTTTTAAATTTGTTATTTACGCTTTAATCAACATTTGTCTACCATAATCATATACTAAAATGTAATACAAATGTATGTTGATGCTTTATACCCAATTTTAGCCGTTCACACAATTTTAAAGGATTATTATTTTTTTAAGATACATTTTAACAATTAGAATACAAAAAGTTGTATTCGAATTATGTCTGAATTTATAAAACAAAACTGTTCAGCTAACAATAATAAAAATAACAGTTAAGAATGAAAAAGTTCTAATTGATGAATATATTTATTTTTATTTTGTTGAAAAGTTCCTAATTGTAGAACCAATTTATAATATGTACCTATTTTATTAATTTTAATACCAACCAATACAGCAAATTATTATTATAATGATGTGAATTAAACTATGCAAGTTGCTACATGCCTTAGAACTTTAATTTAAACAAAATGATTTCAAGGAATAAGTTATTTTAACTCAAACCTTAAAATTGCTCTCCTGGACAATTTCATATTAACGATTTAGAACCTTTTCATTCTAGACCCACGAAGTTAAAACGAACTAAGAACGATATTGCAAAAATTAATTGCCGAAAATCATTAGTTTTTAATTGAAAATGATAGTGAAGTCTATTTTAAAGTTATAGCTAATTGAAATTTTTGGTTATCTCATATATACCTACCCGGCGTATTCACTTGCACGCTGTGCTCGCTCGGAAAATTATAATTAAAAACATCCCTCGACTTGTTATGAATTATTTATGCACCATAATTCTGAAGACCTTGATTTAACTAGTTTAAAAAAATTGTTATTTGTTATACCTACTTAAGCTAGGTAAACTTTTAGCGTTGTAAGGGTGCGTAAAACACCGAAAATCATGAACTCCGTAAGGTTATGCGATAACAACTAATGATTTCCGTGAATTAATTTTTTCATCATAAATCTTATAACTGGTTGCAAATCACTTTTAATTATTTTATATAGTGATATTATTGGTAGGGTAAGTTAAACAACTTATGTTTGTTGTGAACTTACCTACATTTTGTGAATTACATAAATTTTTCCACCTGTAACAAAAAAAGTAAAAAATATTTATACTTGAATTTTCCATACATGGTGACATTTTCAAACTATTTTGACTCTTTTTGCGTTATTTATAGTCACGAGAAAATTATTTTGTAAATTATTTATCAGTTTAAAATTCATAAAGTTCCTTGTCCCAACCTCTTTTGTTTTATAAATTTGTAGGTAAAAATTTAACTTTCCCTGAACTGGTTCTATGGAGTATGGCCTCCGCCGGGAGAATGCATTAGATATTAGAATGTCTATCACAGATATGAACTACTGTAAATTATAATTTATATTATATATTTTTGTGATGTCTATAAATTTGTGGACTTATTTGTTTGGTTAAATTTAGTAGGTATGCGATAAACAACTGAAATAGAAAACAAGAATACATTGCAGACCACAATCATTTCTGTAAAATAACAAACGATTTATCAATAGACCGTTTATGTGCTGAGTATAGAAGTTCTATGGATTTATCCTATTAAAAAATATATTTTATATCATCTATGGCAATCGCCAATTGTCGACATTCGTCTGCGACGATTAACAATTCTAATAATTTTAGTGAAAAAAAAAATAATAAGCCATCAATATGGACAAATAGTTCGTTAAGCCGTATATATTATTATATAAGTTTTAACACGAATTCGCACATTTCGTTATGTTCAGGTAATTTTCATAAAATATTTCGATAATTTCAAGTTACAATTCGGAACGAGATGAAGATAGCTGTTTCTTCGGTGGCGTCAAGTACTGGACGTTTGCATTGTTGATGATGCCCTCTACCTAGGTTTCACCGGGAGAGTCGATGTTTCTGCGTAAGTTTGTTTTCATAATTTTATATTATTTTGGGATTTACGTTTTATTTTTAAGCATTTTCATAATTAAAAACATAATATAACGTAATGTTGTAGTAGAAGCTGGAAACTGTAGTACCTATAGGTATTCTAATTTATAATCCATTTAATGTAATTCTTTGAATTTTTTAAATTTTAATGTAACATTTATTATGCCTACACAAAACACGCTTACCTTCCAAAATTGAATTTTTCACAAAATTTGTTGTTTTAACGATAAATGACAATTTTAGGTCCCTATTATGGTGAAAGTATTTAATACAAACATACAATTATTATTCGAAAATACATTTTCCTATATTATTATTTACTAAATACAAAGAAACTATTTAAAACAATATATGGTTTGTCATTGTTTCCCTTAGAATTGAATAAACATCAATTTATTGTATTTCAATTATGATCAAAAATTATTTAGAATTGTATTTTTATTTAAAACTTTAACATAGGTATTTTTTAAATTTTTCTTAGTACATAATTTTTATTTTATACTACATATTTTGGCAATTTTAATTACATATATATGTACATATTTTTGGTTTTTTATTACATATAAATCCCAGCCCTATTGATTACATACAGAGTAAATATATTTATTATGCATGGAAAACGAATGTTTATTTTGACTAGGTACCTACTTATCGGGTACATATATTAAACACGAAAAAGAAATAATAACAAAAAAATAAGAAATTAAATATAGGTACATCATAGTAAAATCAAAATATTCATCGCTCCGCTCAGAATCTAAAATATAAATTATAGGTACCTACCCGATATACAATTAAATTAACATAATATTAAATAATAATTAATAATTTTGTGATCATCAGTATTCGTATAACGTATAGATTTTACAAATCTAGTTGGTATTATTATGGTAGGTAGTACTAGGTACTGTAAATTTGATGTACTTAGGTACTGACGTACTGTATATCTTTATGTTAACTCTAAAATCCAGGAATCACATTTTCATTTAATATTTATATCATATTTAATATTACCTATTATAATTGAAATTCAAAATTATAAACTATTTTGATTTTTGTCATAATATAAAATTTCAACGAACAAATATTGTTCCTTAACAAGGAACTCATTGACATAAAAAGTTGCGTTACCTATATGATATCCGTGGATTCATCATATTCACGTACCTAGTATAATATCTATCATTTATATTCCATGGCAAATCTCAGTCATTGCAGAAGACACAGTCGTCAATAAAAATTCCAAAATTTCAACAAGCTAAGCAGATATGAGCAAAAAACTTACTGCGTTCCTTATAATTTTAATTTTCAAAAATCACAATACCTATTTTAAGTTTTGTATATTATGGAGATTTTCCTCGTCAGCCTCGCAGTGAACACACGTCACGGATTCCGCCGAAAGAATCGATGTTTAAAGTAAATTTGTTTTCATATTCTTTTGGGGCTTAAATTTACTTTTAAGAATTAAGATAAATATTTAATGTCACGAAAAATGTGTTATTGTAGACGCATATTTTATAAATTGTTTTTCCATTCCCCGGTCGTAGAATAATTGTAATTAATAGGTGAATATGAAAATTGTTTACTTGAAAAATACATATGTTTTGGTTTAATTTATAGAAATATATGTTTTAACTGATAATAGTCATAAAATACAATTTTAATTTATAACTGGTCATTTTTTTTCAAATCCAACGTTATAAGTTATGGGTAACTATATTAACTTAGTGTAACATAGGTACTCAACTTCTATTGCTCTCCTAATATCTATATCATAGGACTCGTAGATTGTGATAAATTTTGTAGAAATTTTAACTTTAAATGCCTATAAAACAAAACGTGCTTATGTATTTCTAATATTTTTTAACTTCTATTATATCAACTTACGAGGAACTTTGTACCTACCTATTATTTTTAAGCTTTTAGACCCGACGAATAAAATTTTAATGACAAAAGAAATACAGAACTAAAAACATTTCATAACTCAAATGTCTTTAATAAATCACTGAAAACGAGTCGAAATATTTTGAACATTTTATAATGTATAGAAAATGGTATAGTTTAAACATTGGATGGACATTTTAAATATCGACGGTTAATAGTTGTTGAATAACAACAAAATAAGAAAATGGTTTTACGAGAATCATACACACATTATTGTAAAATCAAAATATTCATTGCTCCCTTAGTCCGCTCTAAAAAACAAACTAAGACATAATAGTTAAGTATAGGTATAATATAAATTAAACGTTATACATATAAAATGTAATAGGTATCCGTAACGCTTAGGTCATAAGAATATTGTTGAACATTTTACTGCAGGCTGCGTATTATTTCAGAAATGGTATTTAACTCGTCAGTGAAGATTTGTCAACTGGGAATAATATATCATAAGCATACTGAAATGTGTAACGTTGCAGTATTTCGAAGACTAAGTTTTATAGCAGATTTTGATTCGGACACGGGGTATGTATTTTATTATTTTTCTGCAGTAGGTTTCTTTTTATTATAGTTAATCGATCAGGGTTGTACTGCCCGAAACTTTTTAATTATTTGTATTGTAACCATGATTTAAGATAATCTTAAATCATGATTGTAACTATACTGGTATAACACTATTCTTTCTATCAATAAAGTCGTGATAAAAATTAGGAAATTGGTCAGGTATGATATTTTATGGTATGTAGGTACTAATTCTTTTGAGTAGATAATTTGTTCAATTATTTAAATATTTTCACCGATAATCAAGTACGATGACTTGTAGGTAACTAGAGACTGAGTGAATAGGAATTAGGAAGTGTATGATGTAAGGAAGATAAGAAAAGAGGTCATTAGGATTTCACAAGGCTGGGCATTAACGAGTTAATAAGTTAAAAGTTAAGTTAATTTTAACTTATTAACTTAACTTACTAGTTCGTTTCTCATTTATAACTGCGTTAACTTAAAATCAACTTCTACTTTTTTAATATTACCAATTAAGTTAATTTTGAATTTTCGTTTTTATTTAGAATATATTTAAGTCTATAACGGTTCGTCGATTTAAAATTCGTAGAATATTAGAAAATATTGTTGAAAAAAAAAGAAGATATTTTCGTAATAATTTTTTTTTTTTATTAACTTAACTTATTAATTGAAGTTAAGTTAACACAATTTAATAACTTAACTTTAAACTTAATTGATGTATTAAAAATTTATATTAACTTAACTTCGAATTTAATTGAACAAAAAATATTTAACTTAACTTAACTGAGTTAAAAAAAATCATTAACTTGCCCAGCCTTGGGATTTCAGAGTGTTTAGCGTATGAAAGGGAAATGCGAAAAAGAAATGTTAGGTTAGGGTAGGTAAGTAGAGTGAGAGTAGCAGATATGAGAATGTCAAGTTGAGTGTGAAAGGGACAAAAGAGGATAGAATAAGATATTAATGAATTAAATGTAGTGTAGGAGTGACATATAATATATTTAAGTGTAAACAAGAGAGACTAGGTGGAGGTGGTTCGGTCACTGTATGATAAGAGGTAGTGAGAGAAGCTAACAGATGTAGGTAAATGTAGGGGGAAAGTGAGAGGTGAGAAGACTGAAGAAGCGATGGGTAGAACAGATGATATTATGGAGGTGCAGGAAAAGAGGGTGGCTGAACCTGTATAGTTGTGTGAGAAGGGGGAAGAAAAAGTGTGAAGGTAGAATAGTTAGGTTGACAATACCGAATACGTAGGAAAGGATCTCGAATTGCAAAAGCCACTCGACTCTTTGGCTGAAACTACCGGCGCGCGGTAGGTTTACAACCTAGACTTATGGGATAGAATAAAAAGATCGGTTGGTTGCCGGTTGGGATGTCAGTGTTTCCATCTTTGACCCACGCGAGGTAACATCATAGGCGCTATTGGGGGATGAGGGGGGGGTCTAGGGGCGGGCTTATAGCCTAATAAAAAAATTATGCGGATCTGTATTGATTTCATGAAGTAGCCAACGCGTACTACGTAGCGAAGTACGTTGGCTACTCTATGACAATTAGTTTAAATAATTAAAATTTAAAATGTTTATAAATAATTAAACTAATTCAAAGACACACAAAAAAAATAATATTTAATGTCTACTAAAAAAATTACAATATATATATATCTTAATAATTAATAAACAGTTGGGCAACTATTGCTTAAATGCCGGTTGGAGACTGTAGTCATCACCAGTTTATATTAAACGAAAAGTAAACGTGAGGGCGATGCCCTCACACCACCATAAAAATATTAATTTG
The DNA here is from genome assembly GCA_949089665.1 of Macrosiphum euphorbiae. NCBI lineage: Eukaryota > Metazoa > Arthropoda > Insecta > Hemiptera > Aphididae > Macrosiphum > Macrosiphum euphorbiae. The sequence continues at coordinate 275,899 of CARXXK010001217.1, read as the reverse complement.
AAAATATAAAAACTATAAAATAAAAGAAATTTCTTCTTTTCAAGTTTAATTCTTCACAATAATATACTGTCTATACCTAATTAAAAAACAAAAATTAAGAGTTAAGTTGAATTTTAAAAAAGTTTATTAATATTACGAAACAATTGCATAATTTATTTATTTTTTTTGGGTCAGAGATGGAAATAAAAAGTGTACTAAAAATATGACGTCCTCTTAAGTGTTATCAAGTTAAGAGGGGGGGGTTCACACTACACCGTGTCGTGTGGACCCTCCTTAAGAAGCTGTTAATTGTTGATATTTAACATTAACTGTGGTAGTGGTATGATTGGAAGTTAAAGTAATAAGTAGGGCTGTGAATTGAATGCACTAAACAATTTTTAAATATGCACTAAAATTATGAATGCTATGAAATTAAATGCTCTATAAAAAAGCCATTATTAAAAACCATTGAAATTAATAAATACAAATTATAAATGGCTTACAAAAAAAAATTCTTTATTCACATACTAGCTAAGTATCATTATTTTTCTAATTTGTAAAAAATTATGAATGTATATTATAGCCAATTTAGACCTGATTTACAGATAAATACAATGTTTTTTAAGAAAATAATCATAAATAAAAAACATCATAAAAACTTTCAATTATAAAAATGCCTTAACCCAAAATATAGACATGGGATTTTGTATTTGTACAAAAAAAATAAATGTTTAATTGTTACATATTACTAGTTAGGTGGCCAAGAAAACATGTAATTACTTACCTAACCCATTAAATTATATGCTAAATAAGATTTCGTATTTAAACTATAAATAAACCAAAACAAATTTTGGCCGTATCCATTATCTTATAGTTTTTTATACTGTGTATCAATACTATCTATACTTGTACCTCCACTAATTTGACAAGACGACCATTCTTTAGAAATTTCAAAGTCTCGACTCTTAAATGTTTTTAAGCAACTAACTTCAAAGCAAGTTTTACATCCCAATAATCCATTTTTACAAAAAAGCCATGTATGTTTTTCTTTTTTTTGTGCCCATTGTTCAGCAGACCAATCTAAAGGCCACAACACTCCAGCAACTTCTGAATTCTCTGTTATAATTAGTTTTAAACTTGTCTGTAAAAAAAAAAAAGTATTATTAAGTAAAATATTTGAAATGTTAGTTTTTTTGCTGTTTATTTTACAAAAGTAAACAAATAATAATAAAATCTTAATTTTTATTTGAATAAATCATAGGTAAAAACTTAAAATTTTTCATATTTTTTCTTAACTGATTTGTTTAAATTTATCGTAAGTTCCTAACAGCTATTGATAGCCACCACGGACTAAGATATAAAATATACATATATATATTTCCCTAAAAGTAGTTAAGATATTATTTTACCTGAGGCACTTCTGTAGAAGCATCTAAATGTAATGCAACATGAATAGATGCGTTGTTCTTTGTTTCTACCTTATGAGGGGGAGATTGTAAATCTGCTACATATGTCTCACCAAATTGTTCTGTGGGCACATTCTCGACATTTTTTGTAGTATTCCTCAACAAAACATGCAATCAATTATCAATGTGAATAATAAAACAATAAAATTGTATTAAAATGTATCAATTTTTAGCAACAATAATTAGGAATGAAAATATGAAATGTTCAAATATTGAAATACTCAAATAGGTACCTACATAATTTAAGTATTTCCTACTGTAACTGTCATATAAATTATTTTAATGACAAATTAAAACATAAAAATACTATAAACCACTTCAAAATTATAATGAACATTTTTTCAGTTATTAATAATTATCTAAGTTATAGATATTTAACTATATCCAAGTACAAATATATACAATTAATATTAAAGGTATATTGTAACTCTCAAAAGTTGAAAATTATTAAGTTTTTAACATATAAAAATGACTATAAAATAACTATGTCATAACATTTTATATTTTTGGCTACCGACTAGTGCATTACAGTTAAATTAAAAATACTTACCTTTGTAATTGATTTTCTTATAACAAATTTGTCCATTTTGATTTAAAATAAAAAATTCACAAGATTCGTGAATAGTGCTCACCGTCAATAGTAGCTTTCGCACTCTGCTGAGTGCCTGAGTGCAGCTGTCTGCAAGTATTTAGTAATAAACTAGAATTGCATATAAATTATAATAATTATGAAAAACAATAATAATTATACACTATCACAATTCACAGCCCACATGTTTATCACTTTAACCAACGACTTTTACGCGGCAATAAAGTTTTCCGAATACGGATACCGGCCGGTCTAATCTTTTGCGTTAGTATCTACTATCTGATACTGGTAATTGGTTCTCAAAATGTTTTTTGATAATCAGCTAATAATATTATAATATCATAGAACCATAGACATATTAATAATAGTAATATAATAATAGACTTATTAATATGTCTATGCATAGAACAATAATACTAAAATATATTAAAATAATATACTTTATCTGAGAAATGAAAATTACAAATATTTAATATACAGAACATTTTGTTTTTATCACCGAAAATTCTAATAGGTATACGGGGGTTAAAAAAATCTATATTGAAATTAATGTACAATAGTCATAAATTGTAATAATAATGTTCAAATGCATAATATATTATAACAAATGTTTAAATGTACACAGCAGACCACATATTTATTGGCTGCACAATATTCTGTACGTCACACAGTCTCTCTTTAAAATTATCCCGTCTACAAAATATAAATCATTTGTAAATCTAAAGACTTAATTGAGTACCTACCTAATAGATAATTGTTCTAAAAGAGCGACGTGCCCTGTCGCCAGCTCACTAGGTGGAGAGACATTAGTACAAGATTTGTATTAACGTCAATATTCTTTGGCTTAGTGTGAATATCTGGACATAATAATTGCGGAAAGGTGTTAAGTGTACGTATCGGCCGCTGTTACTAGATCCCGGATGGGTGACCACCCGGAATTTTTAGCAACAAATAGTTGACACATACTAACGTGTTTTAACCAACCGTTACTTAATTATCCCGTCTACAAAATATAAATCATTTGTAAATCTAATATAACTTATTTAACTTATAATTAAACTTAATTGAGTACCTAATAGATAAATTGTTCTAAAAGAGCGACGTGCCCTGTCGCCAGCTCCCTAGGTGGAGAGACATTAGTACAAGATTTGTATTAACGTCAATACTTAGTATCGACCAAATATATTATGTGAGAAATAAAAAACTAATGTTTCAAGTAACGGATAATCAGTGTTGGGTAAATTACTTTTAAAAAGTAATAAAGTTACTTTACTCGTTACTTAGAGAGAAATGTAATAAAGTTACTTTACTCGTTACTCAAATAAAATTGTAATGAAATTACTTTACTTTTCAAATAGAAAAGTAACTACGTTACTTTCTCGTTACATTTTTTTTTTAATTGCTTAGCTATTAATTATTATCATTTAAAAAGCAAAGGAACTAGAAATACACTTCCTACAGAAGATATGGTATAATTTGAAAAAGATGTACCTACAATTAATAACATAAATACTTACCTAACAATATTAATTACTTCTAACTTTTAAGTTATAACTATTAAAAATAGTAGTAATAAATTGTACATATGAATATTCGGTCATTACTCTAGTCATTACTAATAAAGATATTAGATAAGTTTATTATTTTAAACGTTTCTTGTAAAATGCCAAACAGCAATAATAATTATTTATAACACTGCAATGTAAATAATTCGATTTATCATTGGTTATCCATCAATATTTATTTTTAGTGCATGTACAGACGTATAGTTTATGCTTAATAATAGACAATAGTTAATAAGAACATTAGGAACGTATAATAATTAACCACTTGTATAATAAATAATACCGCATTAGACATTATATTTTTAAGTTTTTTTTTTTTTGAAATTCGCAATAGGTACTAAATAATTTAAAACTGTAACGCGTTATACTATGTAAATTACTCATCAAAAGTAATTTTCATTACATTTTCGTTATTTGAAAATAATTGTAATTAAATTACGTAACGCGTTACAAACAAAGTAACGCCGTTACAGTAACGCGTTACTTTCGTTACGTTACTACCCAACACTGCGGATAATCATATTCGTTGGCTTAGTGTGAACATCTGCACATTATAATTGCGGAAAGGTGTTAAGTGTACGTATCGGCCGCTGTTACTAGATCCCGGATGGGTGACCACCTGGAATTTTTAGCAACAAATAGTTGCCACAAATACTAACGTGTTTTAACCAACCGTTACTACTCACTACAAACAAACCTACAAGCAAAAAAACCATCTAATGGTCAAAGTTGCTGGGCTCAAGCTCAAGCTCAAGCTCAAAAAAAAAAAAAATCATTCAAAAAAGAAACTTTACGAAAGTACAATACTAATAAGTAATTAGATAGACGTGCGCGGTCGTCTGATAGTTTAGATCAAAAATAGTATTTATATCATTTCTTTTGTTTAAAAGTTATAAAAGAGAGACTGTCGTGACTTGAATTTACACGCTAATAAGTCATAACTTATATAATAACTAAAATGTCATAAAGTAGCCAACGTACTTCGCTACATAGTACGCGTTGGCTACTTCATGAGTCAATACAGATTCGCATAATTTTTTTATTAGGCTATAAGCCCGCCCCTGGAACCCCCCCCCTCATCCCCAATAGCACCTATGATGTTACCTCGCGTGGGTCAAAGATGGACAGAAATAGTGCTCTGACATCCCAGCCGGAAACCAACCGATCTTTTTATTCTATCCCAAAAGTCGTCTAGGTTGTACCGCCGGTAGTTTCAGCTGAAGAGTCCAATGGCCTTTGCAATTCGAGATCCTTTCCTTTGTATTCGGTATTGTCAACCTAACTATTCTACCTTCACACTTTTTCTTCCCCCTTCTCACACAACTATACAGGTTCAGCCACCCTCTTTTCCTGCACCTCCATAATATCATCTGTTCTACCCATCACTTCTTCAGTCTTCTCACCTCTCACTTTCCCCCTACATTTACCTACATCTGTTAGCTTCTCTCACTACCTCTTATCATACAGTGAATGAACCACCTCAACCTAGTATCTCCTGTTTTCACTTAAATATATATGTCACTCCTATACTACATTTAATTAATCAATATCTTATTCTATCCTCTTTTGTCCCTTACACACTCAACTTGACATTCTCATTGTAAACATAACAATGAAAGAAAATATTTAAATAATGGTTATTTTAGGTTAGGTTAAGGAGAATAGAGGAAATTAGATGTAACTAATTATCATAGTTTTTAACACGGTCTTAAAGACAGCCAGCTAGAGTTGTACCAGTATAATTAAAAACTTAAATACAGCCAACTTTAATTAATGATTTTTCAAAACAACGAACTAATAGTAATATGTATTTTAAAATATAATTTTATTAGGTTTTTATGAGATTTTAAATACTTATTAGTTTTTAAATATAAAATGTATAACTTAATATTATTTTAAATTAAACATTATTTTATATCCTTCATAAATTACAATCACATGGTAGAGTCCGTAAAGGACATTTTTCTCGTTTAATTATTTTGCATCCTTAATATTTACATTCATTTTTATACATTTTCTAATACATATATTACAGTGATACACCTCTGATCATAATAACTATTCATTTATTATAATGTAAGCAATACCTAGTTTTTGGGTTGTAGTTAAAATGTACCTTCCAGCGTATTCTTTTGTTTAGTGTTAATTCACATGGGTTCCTCATAGTCTAATTTTTTCGATTCATTTTACTCTAGTAGATCTTTTTGTACAAACTTTTTTAAGCATTAACCGATTATACCATGGAAAACACTAAGTACCTGTATACTTACTTTATAAAAGAAGATTTTTAGTTTCTCTCACGAGCACCATTCAATACATTTGTTTTTTATTTATTTATTATCATTCTTTAATGAGCTAAACATCGTCAGTTGTTTTTTCGGTTTAGGATTCTGGACATTTTAGTTTGAACTTTTTAATGTGTTTTCCTACTGTAAAATTTTGTCTAAATTTTTTTTGGTTTTCTCAAATGCATTTGCCTGCGGGCGCCAACACTCCCCTTCAATTTTTTTTTTAGGAATTTGACTCTAGTTGAATTTTTTGTATAGACTTGAATATTGATTATCGTCATCGTCAGTTGTTTTTCTGTTTTGGATTCTGGACATTTTAGTTTGAACTCTTTAATGTGTTTTCCTACTGTAAAATGTTGTCTAAATTTTTTTTTGGTTTCCTAAAATGCATCTGCCTGCGGGCGCCAACACTCCCCTTCAATTTTTCTTTTAGGAATTTGTCTCTAGTTGAATTTTTTGAACAAACTTGATTATTGATTATCGTCATCGTCAGTTGTTTTTTCGGTTTAGGATTCTGGACATTTTAGTTTGAACTTTTTAATGTGTTTTCCTACTGTAAAATTTTGTCTACATTTTTTTTGGTTTTCTCAAATGCCATTGCCTGCGGGCGCCAACACTCCCCTTCAATTTTTTTTTTTAGGAATTTGACTCTAGTTGAATTTTTTGAACAAACATTATTATTGATTATCGTCATCGTCAGTTGTTTTTCTGTTTTGGATTCTGGACATTTTAGTTTGAACTCTTTAATGTATTTTCCTACTGTATAATTTTGTCTAAATTTTTTTTTGGTTTTCTCAAATGCATTTGCCTGCGGGCGCCAACACTCCCCTTCAATTTTTTTTTTTAGGAATTTGACTCTAGTTGAATTTTTTGAACAAACTTGATTATTGATTATCGTCATCGTCAGTTGTTTTTCTGTTTTGGATTCTGGACATTTTAGTTTGAACTCTTTAATGTGTTTTCCTACTGTAAAATGTTGTCTAAATTTTTTTTTGGTTTCCTAAAATGCATCTGCCTGCGGGCGCCAACACTCCCCTTCAATTTTTTTTTTTAGGAATTTGACTCTAGTTGAATTTTTTGAACAAACTTGATTATTGATTATCGTCATCGTCAGTTGTTTTTCTGTTTTGGATTCTGGACATTTTAGTTTGAACTCTTTAATGTGTTTTCCTACTGTAAAATGTTGTCTAAATTTTTTTTTGGTTTTCTCAAATGCATTTGCCTGCGGGCGCCAACACTCCCCTTCAATTTTTTTTTTTAGGAATTTGACTAGTTGAATTTTTTGAACAAACTTGATTATTGATTATCGTCATCGTCAGTTGTTTTTTTCGGTTTAGGATTCTGGACATTTTAGTTTGAACTTTTTAATGTGTTTTCCTACTGTAAAATTTTGTCTACATTTTTTTTTGGTTTTCTCAAATGCATTTGCCTGCGGGCGCCAACACTCCCCTTCAATTTTTTTTTTAGGAATTTGACTCTAGTTGAATTTTTTGAACAAACATTATTATTGATTATCGTCATCGTCAGTTGTTTTTCTGTTTTGGATTCTGGACATTTTAGTTTGAACTCTTTAATGTATTTTCCTACTGTATAATTTTGTCTAAATTTTTTTTTGGTTTTCTCAAATGCATTTGCCTGCGGGCGCCAACACTCCCCTTCAATTTTTTTTTTTAGGAATTTGACTCTAGTTGAATTTTTTGAACAAACTTGATTATTGATTATCGTCATCGTCAGTTGTTTTTTCTGTTTTGGATTCTGGACATTTTAGTTTGAACTCTTTAATGTGTTTTCCTACTGTAAAATGTTGTCTAAATTTTTTTTTGGTTTCCTAAAATGCATCTGCCTGCGGGCGCCAACACTCCCCTTCAATTTTTTTTTTAGGAATTTGACTAGTTGAATTTTTTGAACAAACTTGATTATTGATTATCGTCATCGTCAGTTTTTTTTCGGTTTAGGATTCTGTACATTTTAGTTTGAACCCTTCAATATGTGTTCCTATTGTATGATTTTTTCTAATTTTTTTTTTGGTTTTCTAAAATGCAATTGCCTTCGGGCGCCAACACTCCCCTTCAATTTTTTTTTTAGGAATTTGACTTTAGTTGAATTTTTTGTATAGACTTTAATATTGATTATCGTCATCGTCAGTTTTTTTTCGGTTTAGGATTCTGTACATTTTAGTTTGAACCCTTCAATATGTGTTCCTATTGTATGATTTTTTCTAATTTTTTTTTTGGTTTTCTAAAATGCAATTGCCTTCGGGCGCCAACACTCCCCTTCAATTTTTTTTTAGGAATTTGACTTTAGTTGAATTTTTTGTATAGACTTTAATATTGATTATCGTCATCGTCAGTTGTTTTTTCGGTTTAGGATTCTGGACATTTTAGTTTGAACTTTTTAATGTGTTTTCCTACTGTAAAATTTTGTCTAAATTTTTTTTTGGTTTTCTCAAATGCATTTGCCTGCGGGCGCCAACACTCCCCTTCAATTTTTTTTTTAGGAATTTGACTCTAGTTGAATTTATTGAACAAACTTTATTATTGATTATCGTCATCGTCAGTTGTTTTTCTGTTTTGGATTCTGGACATTTTAGTTTGAACTCTTTAATGTATTTTCCTACTGTATAATTTTGTCTAAATTTTTTTTTGGTTTTCTCAAATGCATTTGCCTGCGGGCGCCAACACTCCCCTTCAATTTTTTTTTTAGGAATTTGACTCTAGTTGAATTTTTTGAACAAACTTGATTATTGATTATCGTCATCGTCAGTTGTTTTTCTGTTTTGGATTCTGGACATTTTAGTTTGAACTTTTTAATGTGTTTTCCTACTGTAAAATTTTGTCTAAATTTTTTTTTGGTTTTCTCAAATGCATTTGCCTGCGGGCGCCAACACTCCCCTTCAATTTTTTTTTTAGGAATTTGACTCTAGTTGAATTTTTTGAACAAACTTTATTATTGATTATCGTCATCGTCAGTTGTTTTTCTGTTTTGGATTCTGGACATTTTAGTTTGAACTCTTTAATGTGTTTTCCTACTGTATAATTTTGTCTAAATTTTTTTTTGGTTTTCTCAAATGCATTTGCCTGCGGGCGCCAACACTCCCCTTCAATTTTTTTTTTAGGAATTTGACTCTAGTTGAATTTTTTGAACAAACTTGATTATTGATTATCGTCATCGTCAGTTGTTTTTCTGTTTTGGATTCTGGACATTTTAGTTTGAACTCTTTAATGTGTTTCCTACTGTATAATTTTGTCTAAATTTTTTTTTGGTTTTCTCAAATGCATTTGCCTGCGAGCGCCAACACTCCCCTTCAATTTTTTTTTTAGGAATTTGACTCTAGTTGAATTTTTTGAACAAACTTGATTATTGATTATCGTCATCGTCAGTTGTTTTTCTGTTTTGGATTCTGGACATTTTAGTTTGAACTTTTTAATGTGTTTTCCTACTGTAAAATTTTGTCTAAATTTTTTTTTGGTTTTCTCAAATGCATTTGCCTGCGGGCGCCAACACTCCCCTTCAATTTTTTTTTTAGGAATTTGACTCTAGTTGAATTTTTTGAACAAACTTTATTATTGATTATCGTCATCGTCAGTTGTTTTTCTGTTTTGGATTCTGGACATTTTAGTTTGAACTCTTTAATGTATTTTCCTACTGTATAATTTTGTCTAAATTTTTTTTTGGTTTTCTCAAATGCATTTGCCTGCGGGCGCCAACACTCCCCTTCAATTTTTTTTTAGGAATTTGACTCTAGTTGAATTTTTTGAACAAACTTTATTATTGATTATCGTCATCGTCAGTTGTTTTTCTGTTTTGGATTCTGGACATTTTAGTTTGAACTCTTTAATGTATTTTCCTACTGTATAATTTTGTCTAAATTTTTTTTTGGTTTTCTCAAATGCATTTGCCTGCGAGCGCCAACACTCCCCTTCAATTTTTTTTTTAGGAATTTGACTCTAGTTGAATTTTTTGAACAAACTTTATTATTGATTATCGTCATCGTCAGTTGTTTTTCTGTTTTGGATTCTGGACATTTTAGTTTGAACTCTTTAATGTGTTTTCCTACTGTATAATTTTGTCTAAATTTTTTTTTGGTTTTCTCAAATGCATTTGCCTGCGGGCGCCAACACTCCCCTTCAATTTTTTTTTTTAGGAATTTGACTAGTTGAATTTTTTGAACAAACTTGATTATTGATTATCGTCATCGTCAGTTGTTTTTCTGTTTTGGATTCTGGACATTTTAGTTTGAACTCTTTAATGTGTTTTCCTACTGTATAATTTTGTCTAAATTTTTTTTTGGTTTCCTAAAATGCATCTGCCTGCGGGCGCCAACACTCCCCTTCAATTTTTTTTTTAGGAATTTGACTAGTTGAATTTTTTGAACAAACTTGATTATTGATTATCGTCATCGTCAGTTTTTTTTCGGTTTAGGATTCTGTACATTTTAGTTTGAACCCTTCAATATGTGTTCCTATTGTATGATTTTTTCTAATTTTTTTTTTGGTTTTCTAAAATGCAATTGCCTTCGGGCGCCAACACTCCCCTTCAATTTTTTTTTTAGGAATTTGACTTTAGTTGAATTTTTTGTATAGACTTTAATATTGATTATCGTCATCGTCAGTTGTTTTTCTGTTTTGGATTCTGGACATTTTAGTTTGAACTTTTTAATGTGTTTTCCTAATGTAAAATTTTGTCTAAATTTTTTTTTGGTTTTCTCAAATGCATTTGCATGCGGGCGCCAACACTCCCCTTCAATTTTTTTTTAGGAATTTGACTCTAGTTGAATTTTTTGAACAAACTTGATTATTGATTATCGTCATCGTCAGTTGTTTTTCTGTTTTGGATTCTGGACATTTTAGTTTGAACTTTTTAATGTGTTTTCCTACTGTAAAATTTTGTCTAAATTTTTTTTTGGTTTTCTCAAATGCATTTGCCTGCGGGCGCCAACACTCCCCTTCAATTTTTTTTTTAGGAATTTGACTCTAGTTGAATTTTTTGAACAAACTTTATTATTGATTATCGTCATCGTCAGTTGTTTTTCTGTTTTGGATTCTGGACATTTTAGTTTGAACTCTAATGTATTTTCCTACTGTATAATTTTGTCTAAATTTTTTTTTGGTTTTCTCAAATGCATTTGCCTGCGAGCGCCAACACTCCCCTTCAATTTTTTTTTTAGGAATTTGACTCTAGTTGAATTTTTTGAACAAACTTGATTATTGATTATCGTCATCGTCAGTTGTTTTTCTGTTTTGGATTCTGGACATTTTAGTTTGAACTTTTTAATGTGTTTTCCTACTGTAAATTTTGTCTAAATTTTTTTTTGGTTTTCTCAAATGCATTTGCATGCGGGCGCCAACACTCCCCTTCAATTTTTTTTTTAGGAATTTGACTCTAGTTGAATTTTTTGAACAAACTTGATTATTGATTATCGTCATCGTCAGTTGTTTTTCTGTTTTGGATTCTGGACATTTTAGTTTGAACTTTTTAATGTGTTTTCCTACTGTAAAATTTTGTCTAAATTTTTTTTTGGTTTTCTCAAATGCATTTGCCTGCGGGCGCCAACACTCCCCTTCAATTTTTTTTTTAGGAATTTGACTCTAGTTGAATTTTTTGAACAAACTTTATTATTGATTATCGTCATCGTCAGTTGTTTTTCTGTTTTGGATTCTGGACATTTTAGTTTGAACTCTTTAATGTATTTTCCTACTGTATAATTTTGTCTAAATTTTTTTTTGGTTTTCTCAAATGCATTTGCCTGCGAGCGCCAACACTCCCCTTCAATTTTTTTTTTAGGAATTTGACTCTAGTTGAATTTTTTGAACAAACTTGATTATTGATTATCGTCATCGTCAGTTGTTTTTCTGTTTTGGATTCTGGACATTTTAGTTTGAACTCTTTAATGTGTTTTCCTACTGTATAATTTTGTCTAAATTTTTTTTTGGTTTTCTCAAATGCATTTGCCTGCGGGCGCCAACACTCCCCTTCAATTTTTTTTTTAGGAATTTGACTCTAGTTGAATTTTTTGAACAAACTTGATTATTGATTATCGTCATCGTCAGTTGTTTTTCTGTTTTGGATTCTGGACATTTTAGTTTGAACTCTTTAATGTGTTTTCCTACTGTATAATGTTGTCTAAATTTTTTTTTGGTTTCCTAAAATGCATTTGCCTGCGGGCGCCAACACTCCCCTTCAATTTTTCTTTTAGGAATTTGTCTCTAGTTGAATTTTTTGAACAAACTTGATTATTGATTATCGTCATCGTCAGTTGTTTTTTCGGTTTAGGATTCTGGACATTTTAGTTTGAACTTTTTAATGTGTTTTCCTACTGTAAAATTTTGTCTACATTTTTTTTTGGTTTTCTCAAATGCATTTGCCTGCGGGCGCCAACACTCCCCTTCAATTTTTTTTTTAGGAATTTGACTCTAGTTGAATTTTTTGAACAAACATTATTATTGATTATCGTCATCGTCAGTTGTTTTTCTGTTTTGGATTCTGGACATTTTAGTTTGAACTCTTTAATGTATTTTCCTACTGTATAATTTTGTCTAAATTTTTTTTTGGTTTTCTCAAATGCATTTGCCTGCGGGCGCCAACACTCCCCTTCAATTTTTTTTTTTAGGAATTTGACTCTAGTTGAATTTTTTGAACAAACTTGATTATTGATTATCGTCATCGTCAGTTGTTTTTCTGTTTTGGATTCTGGACATTTTAGTTTGAACTCTTTAATGTGTTTTCCTACTGTAAAATGTTGTCTAAATTTTTTTTTGGTTTCCTAAAATGCATCTGCCTGCGGGCGCCAACACTCCCCTTCAATTTTTTTTTTAGGAATTTGACTCTAGTTGAATTTTTTGAACAAACTTGATTATTGATTATCGTCATCGTCAGTTGTTTTTCTGTTTTGGATTCTGGACATTTTAGTTTGAACTCTTTAATGTGTTTTCCTACTGTAAAATGTTGTCTAAATTTTTTTTTGGTTTTCTCAAATGCATTTGCCTGCGGGCGCCAACACTCCCCTTCAATTTTTTTTTTTAGGAATTTGACTAGTTGAATTTTTTGAACAAACTTGATTATTGATTATCGTCATCGTCAGTTGTTTTTTCGGTTTAGGATTCTGGACATTTTAGTTTGAACTTTTTAATGTGTTTTCCTACTGTAAAATTTTGTCTACATTTTTTTTGGTTTTCTCAAATGCATTTGCCTGCGGGCGCCAACACTCCCCTTCAATTTTTTTTTTAGGAATTTGACTCTAGTTGAATTTTTTGAACAAACATTATTATTGATTATCGTCATCGTCAGTTGTTTTTCTGTTTTGGATTCTGGACATTTTAGTTTGAACTCTTTAATGTATTTTCCTACTGTATAATTTTGTCTAAATTTTTTTTTGGTTTTCTCAAATGCATTTGCCTGCGGGCGCCAACACTCCCCTTCAATTTTTTTTTTAGGAATTTGACTCTAGTTGAATTTTTTGAACAAACTTGATTATTGATTATCGTCATCGTCAGTTGTTTTTCTGTTTTGGATTCTGGACATTTTAGTTTGAACTCTTTAATGTGTTTTCCTACTGTATAATTTTGTCTAAATTTTTTTTTGGTTTTCTCAAATGCATTTGCCTGCGGGCGCCAACACTCCCCTTCAATTTTTTTTTTTAGGAATTTGACTCTAGTTGAATTTTTTGAACAAACTTGATTATTGATTATCGTCATCGTCAGTTGTTTTTCTGTTTTGGATTCTGGACATTTTAGTTTGAACTCTTTAATGTGTTTTCCTACTGTATAATTTTGTCTAAATTTTTTTTTGGTTTTCTCAAATGCATTTGCCTGCGAGCGCCAACACTCCCCTTCAATTTTTTTTTTAGGAATTTGACTCTAGTTGAATTTTTTGAACAAACTTGATTATTGATTATCGTCATCGTCAGTTGTTTTTCTGTTTTGGATTCTGGACATTTTAGTTTGAACTTTTTAATGTGTTTTCCTACTGTAAAATTTTGTCTAAATTTTTTTTTGGTTTTCTCAAATGCATTTGCCTGCGGGCGCCAACACTCCCCTTCAATTTTTTTTTTAGGAATTTGACTCTAGTTGAATTTTTTGAACAAACTTTATTATTGATTATCGTCATCGTCAGTTGTTTTTCTGTTTTGGATTCTGGACATTTTAGTTTGAACTCTTTAATGTATTTTCCTACTGTATAATTTTGTCTAAATTTTTTTTTGGTTTTCTCAAATGCATTTGCCTGCGGGCGCCAACACTCCCCTTCAATTTTTTTTTAGGAATTTGACTCTAGTTGAATTTTTTGAACAAACTTTATTATTGATTATCGTCATCGTCAGTTGTTTTTCTGTTTTGGATTCTGGACATTTTAGTTTGAACTCTTTAATGTATTTTCCTACTGTATAATTTTGTCTAAATTTTTTTTTGGTTTTCTCAAATGCATTTGCCTGCGAGCGCCAACACTCCCCTTCAATTTTTTTTTTAGGAATTTGACTCTAGTTGAATTTTTTGAACAAACTTTATTATTGATTATCGTCATCGTCAGTTGTTTTTCTGTTTTGGATTCTGGACATTTTAGTTTGAACTCTTTAATGTGTTTTCCTACTGTATAATTTTGTCTAAATTTTTTTTTGGTTTTCTCAAATGCATTTGCCTGCGGGCGCCAACACTCCCCTTCAATTTTTTTTTTTAGGAATTTGACTAGTTGAATTTTTTGAACAAACTTGATTATTGATTATCGTCATCGTCAGTTGTTTTTTCTGTTTTGGATTCTGGACATTTTAGTTTGAACTCTTTAATGTGTTTTCCTACTGTATAATTTTGTCTAAATTTTTTTTTGGTTTCCTAAAATGCATCTGCCTGCGGGCGCCAACACTCCCCTTCAATTTTTTTTTTAGGAATTTGACTAGTTGAATTTTTTGAACAAACTTGATTATTGATTATCGTCATCGTCAGTTTTTTTTCGGTTTAGGATTCTGTACATTTTAGTTTGAACCCTTCAATATGTGTTCCTATTGTATGATTTTTTCTAATTTTTTTTTTGGTTTTCTAAAATGCAATTGCCTTCGGGCGCCAACACTCCCCTTCAATTTTTTTTTTAGGAATTTGACTTTAGTTGAATTTTTTGTATAGACTTTAATATTGATTATCGTCATCGTCAGTTGTTTTTCTGTTTTGGATTCTGGACATTTTAGTTTGAACTTTTTAATGTGTTTTCCTAATGTAAAATTTTGTCTAAATTTTTTTTTGGTTTTCTCAAATGCATTTGCATGCGGGCGCCAACACTCCCCTTCAATTTTTTTTTTAGGAATTTGACTCTAGTTGAATTTTTTGAACAAACTTGATTATTGATTATCGTCATCGTCAGTTGTTTTTCTGTTTTGGATTCTGGACATTTTAGTTTGAACTTTTTAATGTGTTTTCCTACTGTAAATTTTGTCTAAATTTTTTTTTGGTTTTCTCAAATGCATTTGCCTGCGGGCGCCAACACTCCCCTTCAATTTTTTTTTAGGAATTTGACTCTAGTTGAATTTTTTGAACAAACTTTATTATTGATTATCGTCATCGTCAGTTGTTTTTCTGTTTTGGATTCTGGACATTTTAGTTTGAACTCTAATGTATTTTCCTACTGTATAATTTTGTCTAAATTTTTTTTTGGTTTTCTCAAATGCATTTGCCTGCGAGCGCCAACACTCCCCTTCAATTTTTTTTTTAGGAATTTGACTCTAGTTGAATTTTTTGAACAAACTTGATTATTGATTATCGTCATCGTCAGTTGTTTTTCTGTTTTGGATTCTGGACATTTTAGTTTGAACTTTTTAATGTGTTTTCCTACTGTAAAATTTTGTCTAAATTTTTTTTGGTTTTCTCAAATGCATTTGCCTGCGGGCGCCAACACTCCCCTTCAATTTTTTTTTTAGGAATTTGACTCTAGTTGAATTTTTTGAACAAACTTGATTATTGATTATCGTCATCGTCAGTTGTTTTTCTGTTTTGGATTCTGGACATTTTAGTTTGAACTTTTTAATGTGTTTTCCTACTGTAAAATTTTGTCTAAATTTTTTTTGGTTTTCTCAAATGCATTTGCCTGCGGGCGCCAACACTCCCCTTCAATTTTTTTTTAGGAATTTGACTCTAGTTGAATTTTTTGAACAAACTTTATTATTGATTATCGTCATCGTCAGTTGTTTTTCTGTTTTGGATTCTGGACATTTTAGTTTGAACTCTTTAATGTATTTTCCTACTGTATAATTTTGTCTAAATTTTTTTTTGGTTTTCTCAAATGCATTTGCCTGCGAGCGCCAACACTCCCCTTCAATTTTTTTTTTAGGAATTTGACTCTAGTTGAATTTTTTGAACAAACTTGATTATTGATTATCGTCATCGTCAGTTGTTTTTCTGTTTTGGATTCTGGACATTTTAGTTTGAACTCTTTAATGTGTTTTCCTACTGTATAATTTTGTCTAAATTTTTTTTTGGTTTTCTCAAATGCATTTGCCTGCGGGCGCCAACACTCCCCTTCAATTTTTTTTTTAGGAATTTGACTCTAGTTGAATTTTTTGAACAAACTTGATTATTGATTATCGTCATCGTCAGTTGTTTTTCTGTTTTGGATTCTGGACATTTTAGTTTGAACTCTTTAATGTGTTTTCCTACTGTATAATGTTGTCTAAATTTTTTTTTGGTTTCCTAAATGCATTTGCCTGCGGGCGCCAACACTCCCCTTCAATTTTTTTTTAGGAATTTGTCTCTAGTTGAATTTTTTGAACAAACTTGATTATTGATTATCGTCATCGTCAGTTGTTTTTTCGGTTTAGGATTCTGGACATTTTAGTTTGAACTTTTTAATGTGTTTTCCTACTGTAAAATTTTGTCTAAATTTTTTTTTGGTTTTCTCAAATGCATTTGCCTGCGGGCGCCAACACTCCCCTTCAATTTTTTTTTTAGGAATTTGACTCTAGTTGAATTTTTTGAACAAACATTATTATTGATTATCGTCATCGTCAGTTGTTTTTCTGTTTTGGATTCTGGACATTTTAGTTTGAACTCTTTAATGTATTTTCCTACTGTATAATTTTGTCTAAATTTTTTTTGGTTTTCTCAAATGCATTTGCCTGCGGGCGCCAACACTCCCCTTCAATTTTTTTTTTAGGAATTTGACTCTAGTTGAATTTTTTGAACAAACTTGATTATTGATTATCGTCATCGTCAGTTGTTTTTCTGTTTTGGATTCTGGACATTTTAGTTTGAACTCTTTAATGTGTTTTCCTACTGTAAAATGTTGTCTAAATTTTTTTTTGGTTTCCTAAAATGCATCTGCCTGCGGGCGCCAACACTCCCCTTCAATTTTTTTTTTTAGGAATTTGACTCTAGTTGAATTTTTTGAACAAACTTGATTATTGATTATCGTCATCGTCAGTTGTTTTTCTGTTTTGGATTCTGGACATTTTAGTTTGAACTCTTTAATGTGTTTTCCTACTGTAAAATTTTGTCTAAATTTTTTTTTGGTTTCCTCAAATGCATTTGCCTGCGGGCGCCAACACTCCCCTTCAATTTTTTTTTTAGGAATTTGACTAGTTGAATTTTTTGAACAAACTTGATTATTGATTATCGTCATCGTCAGTTGTTTTTTCGGTTTAGGATTCTGGACATTTTAGTTTGAACTTTTTAATGTGTTTTCCTACTGTATAATTTTGTCTACATTTTTTTTTGGTTTTCTCAAATGCATTTGCCTGCGGGCGCCAACACTCCCCTTCAATTTTTTTTTTAGGAATTTGACTCTAGTTGAATTTTTTGAACAAACTTTATTATTGATTATCGTCATCGTCAGTTGTTTTTCTGTTTTGGATTCTGGACAATTTAGTTTGAACTCTTTAATGTGTTTTCCTACTGTATAATTTTGTCTAAATTTTTTTTTGGTTTTCTCAAATGCATTTGCCTGCGGGCGCCAACACTCCCCTTCAATTTTTTTTTTAGGAATTTGACTCTAGTTGAATTTTTTGAACAAACTTGATTATTGATTATCGTCATCGTCAGTTGTTTTTCTGTTTTGGATTCTGGACATTTTAGTTTGAACTCTTTAATGTGTTTTCCTACTGTAAAATTTTGTCTAAATTTTTTTTTGGTTTCCTAAAATGCATTTGCCTGCGGGCGCCAACACTCCCCTTCAATTTTTTTTTTAGGAATTTGACTAGTTGAATTTTTTGAACAAACTTGATTATTGATTATCGTCATCGTCAGTTGTTTTTCTGTTTTGGATTCTGGACATTTTAGTTTGAACTCTTCATATGTGTTCCTACTGTATAATTTTGTCTAATTTTTTTTTTGGTTTTCTAAAATGCAATTGCCTGCGAGCGCCAACACTCCCCTTCAATTTTTTTTTTAGGAATTTGACTTTAGTTGAATTTTTTGTACAAACTTTAATTATTGATTATCGTCATCGTCAGTTGTTTTTTCTGTTTTGGATTCTGGACATTTTAGTTTGAACTCTTTAATGTGTTTTCCTACTGTATAATTTTGTCTAAATTTTTTTTTGGTTTTCTCAAATGCCATTGCCTGCGGGCGCCAACACTCCCCTTCAATTTTTTTTTTAGGAATTTGACTTTAGTTGAATTTTTTGTAATAAACTTGATATTGATTATCGTCATCGTCAGTTGTTTTTTCGGTTTTGGATTCTGGACATTTTAGTTTGAACTTTTTAATGTGTTTTCCTACTGTAAAATTTTGTCTAAATTTTTTTTTGGTTTTCTCAAATGCATTTGCCTGCGGGCGCCAACACTCCCCTTCAATTTTTTTTTAGGAATTTGACTCTAGTTGAATTTTTTGAACAAACTTTATTATTGATTATCGTCATCGTCAGTTGTTTTTCTGTTTTGGATTCTGGACATTTTAGTTTGAACTCTTTAATGTATTTTCCTACTGTATAATTTTGTCTAAATTTTTTTTTGGTTTTCTCAAATGCATTTGCCTGCGGGCGCCAACACTCCCCTTCAATTTTTTTTTTAGGAATTTGACTCTAGTTGAATTTTTTGAACAAACTTGATTATTGATTATCGTCATCGTCAGTTGTTTTTCTGTTTTGGATTCTGGACATTTTAGTTTGAACTCTTTAATGTGTTTTCCTACTGTAAAATTTTGTCTAAATTTTTTTTTGGTTTTCTCAAATGCATTTGCCTGCGGGCGCCAACACTCCCCTTCAATTTTTTTTTAGGAATTTGACTCTAGTTGAATTTTTTGAACAAACTTTATTATTGATTATCGTCATCGTCAGTTGTTTTTCTGTTTTGGATTCTGGACATTTTAGTTTGAACTCTTTAATGTGTTTTCCTACTGTATAATTTTGTCTAAATTTTTTTTTGGTTTTCTCAAATGCATTTGCCTGCGGGCGCCAACACTCCCCTTCAATTTTTTTTTTAGGAATTTGACTAGTTGAATTTTTTGAACAAACTTGATTATTGATTATCGTCATCGTCAGTTGTTTTTCTGTTTTGGATTCTGGACATTTTAGTTTGAACTCTTTAATGTGTTTTCCTACTGTATAATTTTGTCTAAATTTTTTTTTGGTTTTCTCAAATGCATTTGCCTGCGGGCGCCAACACTCCCCTTCAATTTTTTTTTTAGGAATTTGACTCTAGTTGAATTTTTTGAACAAACTTGATTATTGATTATCGTCATCGTCAGTTTTTTTTCGGTTTTGGATTCTGTACATTTTAGTTTGAACTCTTAATATGTGTTTCCTACTGTATAATTTTGTCTAATTTTTTTTTTGGTTTTCTAAAATGCAATTGCCTTCGGGCGCCAACACTCCCCTTCAATTTTTTTTTTAGGAATTTGACTCTAGTTGAATTTTTTGAACAAACTTTATTATTGATTATCGTCATCGTCAGTTGTTTTTCTGTTTTGGATTCTGGACATTTTAGTTTGAACTCTTTAATGTGTTTTCCTACTGTAAAATTTTGTCTAAATTTTTTTTTGGTTTTCTCAAATGCATTTGCCTGCGGGCGCCAACACTCCCCTTCAATTTTTTTTTTAGGAATTTGACTCTAGTTGAATTTTTTGAACAAACTTGATTATTGATTATCGTCATCGTCAGTTGTTTTTCTGTTTTGGATTCTGGACATTTTAGTTTGAACTCTTTAATGTGTTTTCCTACTGTAAAATTTTGTCTAAATTTTTTTTTGGTTTTCTCAAATGCATTTGCCTGCGGGCGCCAACACTCCCCTTCAATTTTTTTTTAGGAATTTGACTCTAGTTGAATTTTTTGAACAAACTTTATTATTGATTATCGTCATCGTCAGTTGTTTTTCTGTTTTGGATTCTGGACATTTTAGTTTGAACTCTTTAATGTATTTTCCTACTGTATAATTTTGTCTAAATTTTTTTTTGGTTTTCTCAAATGCATTTGCCTGCGAGCGCCAACACTCCCCTTCAATTTTTTTTTTTAGGAATTTGACTCTAGTTGAATTTTTTGAACAAACTTGATTATTGATTATCGTCATCGTCAGTTGTTTTTCTGTTTTGGATTCTGGACATTTTAGTTTGAACTCTTTAATGTGTTTTCCTACTGTATAATTTTGTCTAAATTTTTTTTTGGTTTTCTCAAATGCATTTGCCTGCGGGCGCCAACACTCCCCTTCAATTTTTTTTTAGGAATTTGACTCTAGTTGAATTTTTTGAACAAACTTGATTATTGATTATCGTCATCGTCAGTTGTTTTTTCGGTTTAGGATTATGGACATTTTAGTTTGAACTTTTTAATGTGTTTTCCTACTGTAAAATTTTGTCTACATTTTTTTTTGGTTTTCTCAAATGCATTTGCCTGCGGGCGCCAACACTCCCCTTCAATTTTTTTTTTAGGAATTGGCTCTAGTTGAATTTTTTGAACAAACATTATTATTGATTATCGTCATCGTCAGTTGTTTTTCTGTTTTGGATTCTGGACATTTTAGTCTGAACTCTTTAATGTATTTTCCTACTGTATAATTTTGTCTAAATTTTTTTTTGGTTTTCTCAAATGCATTTGCCTGCGGGCGCCAACACTCCCCTTCAATTTTTTTTTTAGGAATTTGACTCTAGTTGAATTTTTTGTATAGACTTTAATATTGATTATCGTCATCGTCAGTTGTTTTTCTGTTTTGGATTCTGGACATTTTAGTTTGAACTTTTTAATGTGTTTTCCTACTGTAAAATTTTGTCTAAATTTTTTTTTGGTTTCCTAAAATGCATCTGCCTGCGGGCGCCAACACTCCCCTTCAATTTTTTTTTTAGGAATTTGACTAGTTGAATTTTTTGAACAAACTTGATTATTGATTATCGTCATCGTCAGTTTTTTTTCGGTTTAGGATTCTGTACATTTAGTTTGAACCCTTCAATATGTGTTCCTACTGTATGATTTTTTCTAATTTTTTTTTTGGTTTTCTAAAATGCAATTGCCTGCGGGCGCCAACACTCCCCTTCAATTTTTTTTTAGGAATTTGACTTTAGTTGAATTTTTTGTATAGACTTTAATATTGATTATCGTCATCGTCAGTTGTTTTTCTGTTTTGGATTCTGGACATTTTAGTTTGAACTTTTTAATGTGTTTTCCTACTGTAAAATTTTGTCTAAATTTTTTTTTGGTTTTCTCAAATGCATTTGCCTGCGGGCGCCAACACTCCCCTTCAATTTTTTTTTTAGGAATTTGACTCTAGTTGAATTTTTTGAACAAACTTGATTATTGATTATCGTCATCGTCAGTTGTTTTTTCGGTTTAGGATTCTGTACATTTTAGTTTGAACCCTTCCATATGTGTTCCTATTGTATGATTTTTTCCAATTTTTTTTTTTGTTTTTCTAAAATGCATTTGCCTGCGGGCGCCAACACCCCCCTTCAATTTTTTTTTAGGAATTTGACTCTAGTTGAATTTTTTGCACAGATATGTTTATTGATTACTTCAGGTGCCCTTTGTTTTATCATACTTTACTGAGCTTATCATCGTCAGATTTTTATCTGTTTAAGCTTCTGGCATTTTTAATTTTGAGCTCTTACATTTGTTTTTCGCCGGTATAATTTTTTTTTACATTTTTTTTTTGTTTTCTTAAATGGACTTGCCTGCGGGCGCCAACACTCCCCTTCAATTTTTTTCCTAGGAATTTGACTCTAGTTGAATTTTTTGCACAGACTTGAATATGATAACAAGCAGGTGCCCTCTGTATCATCATTTCTGATCATTGGCAGTATTGTTTTTCTGTTAGATTCTGGACATTTTATTTTGAACTCTTTAATGTGTTTGCCTACAGTATAATTTTTTCAAATTTTTTTTTTTTTGGTTTTCTAAAATGCAATTGCCTGCGGGCGCCAACACTCCCCTTCACATTTTTCTTTAGGAATTTGACTCTAGTTGAATTTTTCGTATAGACTTGAATATTGATAACAAACAGGTGCCCTCTGTATCATCATTTCTTAATGAGCTAATCATTGGCAATATTGTTTTTTTCTGTTTAAGATTCTGGACATTTTATTTTGAACTCTTTAATGTGTTTGCCTACTGTATAATTTTTTCAAATTTTTTTTTTGGTTTTCTAAAATGCAATTGACTGCGGGCGCCAACACTCCCCTTCACATTTTTCTTTAGGAATTTGACTCTAGTTGAATTTTTCGTATAGACTTGAATATTGATAACAAGCAGGTGCCCTCTGTATCATCATTTCTTAATGAGCTAATCATTGGCAGTATTGTTTTTTTCTGTTTTGGATTCTGGACGTTTTAGTTTGAACTCTTTAATATGCCTTATTATCGTATAATTTTTTTTAAAATTTTTTTTGGTTTTCTAAAATGCATTTGCCTGTGGGCGCCAACACTCCCCTTCACATTTTTCTTTAGGAATTTTAGTCTAGTTGAATTTTTTGCACAGACTTGAATATTGATAACAAGCAGGTGCCCTCTGTATCATCATTTCTTAATGAGCTAATCATTGGCAATATTGTTTTTTCTGTTTAAGATTCTGGACATTTTATTTTGAACTCTTTAATGTGTTTGCCTACTGTATAATTTTTTCAAATTTTTTTTTTGGTTTTCTAAAATGCAATTGCCTGCCGTCTCCAACACTCCCCTTCAATTTTTTTTTTAGGAATTTGACTCTTGTTGAATTTTTCGTATAGACTTGAATATTGATATCAAGCAGGTGCCCTCTGTATCATCATTTCTTAATGAGCTAATCATTGGCAATATTGTTTTTTCTGTTTAGGATTATGGACATTTTAGTTTGAACTCTTTAATGTGTTTTCCTACTGTATAATTTTGTCTAAATTTTTTTTTGGTTTCCTAAAATGCATCTGCCTGCGGGCGCCAACACTCCCCTTCAATTTTTTTTTTAGGAATTTGACTAGTTGAATTTTTTGAACAAACTTGATTATTGATTATCGTCATCGTCAGTTTTTTTTCGGTTTAGGATTCTGTACATTTTAGTTTGAACCCTTCAATATGTGTTCCTATTGTATGATTTTTTCTAATTTTTTTTTTGGTTTTCTAAAATGCAATTGCCTTCGGGCGCCAACACTCCCCTTCAATTTTTTTTTAGGAATTTGACTTTAGTTGAATTTTTTGTATAGACTTTAATATTGATTATCGTCATCGTCAGTTGTTTTTCTGTTTTGGATTCTGGACATTTTAGTTTGAACTTTTTAATGTGTTTTCCTACTGTAAAATTTTGTCTAAATTTTTTTTTGGTTTTCTCAAATGCATTTGCATGCGGGCGCCAACACTCCCCTTCAATTTTTTTTTTAGGAATTTGACTCTAGTTGAATTTTTTGAACAAACTTGATTATTGATTATCGTCATCGTCAGTTGTTTTTCTGTTTTGGATTCTGGACATTTTAGTTTGAACTTTTTAATGTGTTTTCCTACTGTAAAATTTTGTCTAAATTTTTTTTTGGTTTTCTCAAATGCATTTGCCTGCGGGCGCCAACACTCCCCTTCAATTTTTTTTTTAGGAATTTGACTCTAGTTGAATTTTTTGAACAAACTTGATTATTGATTATCGTCATCGTCAGTTGTTTTTTCGGTTTAGGATTATGGACATTTTAGTTTGAACTTTTTAATGTGTTTTCCTACTGTAAAATTTTGTCTAAATTTTTTTTTGGTTTTCTCAAATGCATTTGCCTGCGGGCGCCAACACTCCCCTTCAATTTTTTTTTTTAGGAATTTGACTCTAGTTGAATTTTTTGAACAAACTTGATTATTGATTATCGTCATCGTCAGTTGTTTTTCTGTTTTGGATTCTGGACATTTTAGTTTGAACTCTTTAATGTGTTTTCCTACTGTATAATTTTGTCTAAATTTTTTTTTGGTTTTCTCAAATGCATTTGCCTGCGAGCGCCAACACTCCCCTTCAATTTTTTTTTTAGGAATTTGACTCTAGTTGAATTTTTTGAACAAACTTGATTATTGATTATCGTCATCGTCAGTTGTTTTTCTGTTTTGGATTCTGGACATTTTAGTTTGAACTTTTTAATGTGTTTTCCTACTGTAAAATTTTGTCTAAATTTTTTTTTGGTTTTCTCAAATGCATTTGCCTGCGGGCGCCAACACTCCCCTTCAATTTTTTTTTTAGGAATTTGACTCTAGTTGAATTTTTTGAACAAACTTTATTATTGATTATCGTCATCGTCAGTTGTTTTTCTGTTTTGGATTCTGGACATTTTAGTTTGAACTCTTTAATGTATTTTCCTACTGTATAATTTTGTCTAAATTTTTTTTTTGGTTTTCTCAAATGCATTTGCCTGCGGGCGCCAACACTCCCCTTCAATTTTTTTTTTAGGAATTTGACTCTAGTTGAATTTTTTGAACAAACTTTATTATTGATTATCGTCATCGTCAGTTGTTTTTCTGTTTTGGATTCTGGACATTTTAGTTTGAACTCTTTAATGTATTTTCCTACTGTATAATTTTGTCTAAATTTTTTTTTGGTTTTCTCAAATGCATTTGCCTGCGAGCGCCAACACTCCCCTTCAATTTTTTTTTTAGGAATTTGACTCTAGTTGAATTTTTTGAACAAACTTTATTATTGATTATCGTCATCGTCAGTTGTTTTTCTGTTTTGGATTCTGGACATTTTAGTTTGAACTCTTTAATGTGTTTTCCTACTGTATAATTTTGTCTAAATTTTTTTTTGGTTTTCTCAAATGCATTTGCCTGCGGGCGCCAACACTCCCCTTCAATTTTTTTTTTTAGGAATTTGACTAGTTGAATTTTTTGAACAAACTTGATTATTGCTTATCGTCATCGTCAGTTGTTTTTCTGTTTTGGATTCTGGACATTTTAGTTTGAACTCTTTAATGTGTTTTCCTACTGTATAATTTTGTCTAAATTTTTTTTTTGGTTTCCTAAAATGCATCTGCCTGCGGGCGCCAACACTCCCCTTCAATTTTTTTTTTAGGAATTTGACTAGTTGAATTTTTTGAACAAACTTGATTATTGATTATCGTCATCGTCAGTTTTTTTTCGGTTTAGGATTCTGTACATTTTAGTTTGAACCCTTCAATATGTGTTCCTATTGTATGATTTTTTCTAATTTTTTTTTTGGTTTTCTAAAATGCAATTGCCTTCGGGCGCCAACACTCCCCTTCAATTTTTTTTTTAGGAATTTGACTTTAGTTGAATTTTTTGTATAGACTTTAATATTGATTATCGTCATCGTCAGTTGTTTTTCTGTTTTGGATTCTGGACATTTTAGTTTGAACTTTTTAATGTGTTTTCCTACTGTAAAATTTTGTCTAATTTTTTTTTTGGTTTTCTCAAATGCATTTGCATGCGGGCGCCAACACTCCCCTTCAATTTTTTTTTTAGGAATTTGACTCTAGTTGAATTTTTTGAACAAACTTGATTATTGATTATCGTCATCGTCAGTTGTTTTTCTGTTTTGGATTCTGGACATTTTAGTTTGAACTTTTTAATGTGTTTTCCTACTGTAAAATTTTGTCTAAATTTTTTTTTGGTTTTCTCAAATGCATTTGCCTGCGGGCGCCAACACTCCCCTTCAATTTTTTTTTTAGGAATTTGACTCTAGTTGAATTTTTTGAACAAACTTTATTATTGATTATCGTCATCGTCAGTTGTTTTTCTGTTTTGGATTCTGGACATTTTAGTTTGAACTCTAATGTATTTTCCTACTGTATAATTTTGTCTAAATTTTTTTTTGGTTTTCTCAAATGCATTTGCCTGCGAGCGCCAACACTCCCCTTCAATTTTTTTTTTAGGAATTTGACTCTAGTTGAATTTTTTGAACAAACTTGATTATTGATTATCGTCATCGTCAGTTGTTTTTCTGTTTTGGATTCTGGACATTTTAGTTTGAACTCTTTAATGTGTTTTCCTACTGTATAATTTTGTCTAAATTTTTTTTTTGGTTTTCTCAAATGCATTTGCCTGCGGGCGCCAACACTCCCCTTCAATTTTTTTTTTAGGAATTTGACTCTAGTTGAATTTTTTGAACAAACTTGATTATTGATTATCGTCATCGTCAGTTGTTTTTTCGGTTTAGGATTATGGACATTTTAGTTTGAACTTTTTAATGTGTTTTCCTACTGTAAAATTTTGTCTACATTTTTTTTTGGTTTTCTCAAATGCATTTGCCTGCGGGCGCCAACACTCCCCTTCAATTTTTTTTTTTAGGAATTGGCTCTAGTTGAATTTTTTGAACAAACATTATTATTGATTATCGTCATCGTCAGTTGTTTTTCTGTTTTGGATTCTGGACATTTTAGTCTGAACTCTTTAATGTATTTTCCTACTGTATAATTTTGTCTAAATTTTTTTTTGGTTTTCTCAAATGCATTTGCCTGCGGGCGCCAACACTCCCCTTCAATTTTTTTTTTTAGGAATTTGACTCTAGTTGAATTTTTTGTATAGACTTTAATATTGATTATCGTCATCGTCAGTTGTTTTTCTGTTTTGGATTCTGGACATTTTAGTTTGAACTTTTTAATGTGTTTTCCTACTGTAAAATTTTGTCTAAATTTTTTTTTGGTTTCCTAAAATGCATCTGCCTGCGGGCGCCAACACTCCCCTTCAATTTTTTTTTTAGGAATTTGACTAGTTGAATTTTTTGAACAAACTTGATTATTGATTATCGTCATCGTCAGTTTTTTTTCGGTTTAGGATTCTGTACATTTTAGTTTGAACCCTTCAATATGTGTTCCTATTGTATGATTTTTTCTAATTTTTTTTTTGGTTTTCTAAAATGCAATTGCCTGCGGGCGCCAACACTCCCCTTCAATTTTTTTTTAGGAATTTGACTTTAGTTGAATTTTTTGTATAGACTTTAATATTGATTATCGTCATCGTCAGTTGTTTTTCTGTTTTGGATTCTGGACATTTTAGTTTGAACTTTTTAATGTGTTTTCCTACTGTAAAATTTTGTCTAAATTTTTTTTTGGTTTTCTCAAATGCATTTGCCTGCGGGCGCCAACACTCCCCTTCAATTTTTTTTTTAGGAATTTGACTCTAGTTGAATTTTTTGAACAAACTTGATTATTGATTATCGTCATCGTCAGTTGTTTTTCGGTTTAGGATTCTGTACATTTTAGTTTGAACCCTTCCATATGTGTTCCTATTGTATGATTTTTTCCAATTTTTTTTTTTGTTTTTCTAAAATGCATTTGCCTGCGGGCGCCAACACTCCCCTTCAATTTTTTTTTTAGGAATTTGACTCTAGTTGAATTTTTTGCACAGATATGTTTATTGATTACCTTCAGGTGCCCTTTGTTTTATCATACTTTAATGAGCTTATCATCGTCAGATTTTTATCTGTTTAAGATTCTGGACATTTTAATTTGAGCTCTTACATTTGTTTTTCGACGGTATAATTTTTTTTACATTTTTTTTTTGTTTTCTAAAATGGACTTGCCTGCGGGCGCCAACACTCCCCTTCAATTTTTTTCCTAGGAATTTGACTCTAGTTGAATTTTTTGCACAGACTTGAATATTGATAACAAGCAGGTGCCCTCTGTATCATCATTTCTTGATCATTGGCAGTATTGTTTTTTCTGTTTAAGATTCTGGACATTTTATTTTGAACTCTTTAATGTGTTTGCCTACAGTATAATTTTTTCAAATTTTTTTTTTTTGGTTTTCTAAAATGCAATTGCCTGCGGGCGCCAACACTCCCCTTCACATTTTTCTTTAGGAATTTGACTCTAGTTGAATTTTTCGTATAGACTTGAATATTGATAACAAACAGGTGCCCTCTGTATCATCATTTCTTAATGAGCTAATCATTGGCAATATTGTTTTTTCTGTTTAAGATTCTGGACATTTTATTTTGAACTCTTTAATGTGTTTGCCTACTGTATAATTTTTTCAAATTTTTTTTTTTGGTTTTCTAAAATGCAATTGACTGCGGGCGCCAACACTCCCCTTCACATTTTTCTTTAGGAATTTGACTCTAGTTGAATTTTTCGTATAGACTTGAATATTGATAACAAGCAGGTGCCCTCTGTATCATCATTTCTTAATGAGCTAATCATTGGCAGTATTGTTTTTTCTGTTTTGGATTCTGGACGTTTTAGTTTGAACTCTTTAATATGCCTTATTATCGTATAATTTTTTTAAAATTTTTTTTGGTTTTCTAAAATGCATTTGCCTGTGGGCGCCAACACTCCCCTTCACATTTTTCTTTAGGAATTTTAGTCTAGTTGAATTTTTTGCACAGACTTGAATATTGATAACAAGCAGGTGCCCTCTGTATCATCATTTCTTAATGAGCTAATCATTGGCAATATTGTTTTTTCTGTTTAAGATTCTGGACATTTTATTTTGAACTCTTTAATGTGTTTGCCTACTGTATAATTTTTTCAAATTTTTTTTTTGGTTTTCTAAAATGCAATTGCCTGCCGTCTCCAACACTCCCCTTCAATTTTTTTTTTAGGAATTTGACTCTTGTTGAATTTTTCGTATAGACTTGAATATTGATATCAAGCAGGTGCCCTCTGTATCATCATTTCTTAATGAGCTAATCATTGGCAATATTGTTTTTTCTGTTTAAGATTCTGGACATTTTATTTTGAACTCTTTAATGTGTTTGCCTACTGTATAATTTTTTCAAATTTTTTTTTTGGTTTTCTAAAATGCAATTGCCTGCGGGCTCCAACACTCCCCTTCAATTTTTTTTTTAGGAATTTGACTCTTGTTGAATTTTTCGTATAGACTTGACTATTGTTAACAAGCAAGTGCCCTCTGTATCATCATTCTTTTATGAGCAAAACATTGTGGATTGTTTTTTCTGTTTATGAATTGTAGTTTGAACTCATTGATAAGTGTTCTGATTGTATAATTTTTCCTAAATTTATTTTTAGTTTTGTAAAATGCATTCGCCTGCGGGCGCCAACACTCCCATTCAATTTTTTTTTTAGGAATTTGACTCTAGTTACATTTCTTGTATAGACTTGAATATTGATAAATTGTTTTTGCCCTCTTTATTATAATTCTTTAATGAGTTTTTCTGTTCAAGAATCTGGAACTTTTTAATATGACGTGTTACACTCATTATGGTTAAGACGTTACCATTTGTTTTGCAATTTTGATCATTTTTCATTTAAATCATAATGAATCATAATAATCTCGATGGTACGGGTTTCATTGTATTCTTACTTAGTTACAACTTATAACTATTATAAGGTATTATTTTAAATACTTTTATATACGTTTCGCCGTTTCGGTATTTTACGATAATCAATATTTTATTGCATATTACACCACTAGTGACACTGGTGTGCTGCGTGTGCCTGTGGGCTGTGTGTGTTTTTGTCTTTCGAGCATATGAGTCGGTAGCTGGTGATGTGTTTTTTCTTATTGTGTTATTAATGTATAGAGCTAGGATTTTATTAATGACATAAATAATACACAAAAATGAACTTAAAAAATGACCAAAAAATGTACTTATATAGATGAGCGAAAAAAATGTGTCTTTAAAATAAATATTATTATTTTACCTATACTACAACACTATTTAAAAAAGCTGAAAATAAACAAAAATTAGTTTAAATACATCAAAATGAACGTACAATTTGTAATATTAAGTAAAAATGACCTTCAAAATGCAAGAAAATGCAAAATAAAAATTACACATACTAAATTGTTATATCACGAAACAAATTAAATTTTGTTGTTAGATCTGTATAGCACTTAAAGAAAAAAAATGCAAAAGTCACCAAAATCCTAGCTCTATTAATGTGGAATTGAAAGATTATTCAAGATTATTATTATTTATTAACAAATAATATTTAGTATAAATATTTAGGTATTGCCCTTAGAATTTTACTGACAATACCAGTAACTTCGGCATGTCCCCAGAGAAGCTTTTCGAAATTGAAATTAATTAAAACATATTTGAGAAACAAATTAAGTCAAGAAAACCTTCCTAATTTCAATCGAAAAAAATATTTGTGAATCTTTAGATTACAATGATATCATAAATCAGTTTGCTGCTAAAAAATCAAAAAAAGTAATGTTTTAAAAATATGTATATTAATTGTATGACTAAATAGTAAATATGTAATCAATAATTTGTATTGTTTGTTCTTTCTGTTATATTAATTACATTAGAACATTTTTTTTAGCTAATATTATATTTCTATTACTTTCTATGTGTTTATACATGTTATAAAATAATTTTATAATATTTATTAAAATATAATAATATATCATGTATACAATTATGGTTGATAATTGATAAAATTGGTTTAGTAAGTACCTAATTAGTTTGGATAATATGTAATATAATTTTCGGACGGATGAAAGAGAAAAAAAATTGTATTTACCTGTATTATTCAGAAG
The DNA here is from genome assembly GCA_949089665.1 of Macrosiphum euphorbiae. NCBI lineage: Eukaryota > Metazoa > Arthropoda > Insecta > Hemiptera > Aphididae > Macrosiphum > Macrosiphum euphorbiae. The sequence goes on along the minus strand of CARXXK010001217.1, from coordinate 245,224 downwards.
ACCACACAATACACATAGACTGTTATTTATTTTGCCCAGAGCCCCGCAAATCCTAGCGCCGTCCCTGTTCAGAGATAAAATTTCAGAATTAATGCATAAGCAGATCCCACGGATTCTTGTAGTCGGTTTAAAATGGAAAAATGTCTTCATTTTGTTTACAGGCATCTATGGTTGCCAGTATAAAATGTAGACCGTGTAATTGGATACTGCAAATAATATATAGTAAACATCTCTTTCGAATTGACAAATTTATATTTCTTGATCTGCAGACATTGAGGTGGGGTAGATTCAGGGCCGGCTCAAGGCATAGGCGAGCTAGGCACCTGCCTAGAGCGGCACTTTAACAGGGGCGGCATGCCGGCATTTTAAAAAATGTAATTTAATTTAGTACAATGAAATACTTTAAAAAATATAATATAATAATTATAAATACATAATAAAATACTTATAACGTTCTGTCAATGTTCGTAAGGCCAATGCGATGAAAAACAAAACTATTTTTAAAGTTCAAACTTGACCGGCGAGTACGGCCGATGCGATAACGCATCGGACGCACTCGCTTTCCAGTTTGGACATGTCAAATCATGTTACGGTTTTGTTTTATATTTTAATCGCATCAGCAGCATTTTGTATATTGTATATTCGTATAATTTGTATCTAACTTTTATTTCATCGTGACTCGTGCTCGATTCTTGACGGCTGACACAACACACAAGCAAAATTGAAATTCAGTTGATTTCTTAAGTAAGTAAAATACTATCGGTACATCGTACATATTTATAAAACTAATGTTCAAATAATGATTTAATGACCAAATATTAAAACTTATGTCTATATATAAATCTTGTACTTATCTATTATATTTTCATTTCTTTTATATTTAAAATTACTTAACTTATTTATCTTTAGAAAATATAATTCATATTACCATGTAATATTATCATATTAAAGTGATTTAACTAGAAATATCCTGATATTCATCAACTTTTAAATTTAAATAGGTAGGTATAATTAATACAATTTTTTTTAAATTTAATATTCAGTTTAGAGAATACGATTTTTTTATTAACAAGTCGAAACTATACGTAATGTGCAACACTATAATAAATGTTATATAAATACATTTGGGTTACTTATATTTTTAACATTAAATTAAATATTACCTGTCAAATTTTTTTAATCAATTATATCATATGTGCGATGTTACATATTTAAATAGTTATCACTTATCAATAAAAATAAAACATAGTAAAAACTCAACAAAACGTCAAATTTACTACTATATTTTATTTGTAGAGTCTACAGTTTGAAAATGTCAGGAGAAGGGAATAAACGGCAACGTTTATCGGGTGCACAATATAAAAAAAAACGAATTGAACGAGAAAAAGATTCTGCTAAGCAACGGGTTGGTCTTCTTCAATTTTTAAAACCAAATCAACAAATCGAACATAATTTGTCTGTGAATAACTTTACGCTTCATTCTGAAAATATTAGTAATAACAGTACGATTTGTGAGAAAATAATTGATAATGACGTCTCAAAAAGTCATATCGATAATGAGCATCAATCAAATAATGTTGAAGATCCTGAAAATATTAATAATAACAACACGATTTGTGAGGAAATAATTAATAATAATATCTCAAATAATGTTCAAGATGATATTAATATCGTCTCTGATGATAGCATTGACCTTACATTTTTTGAGGATCCATCAAAATGGCCTGATCCATTGAATGATGGACATAGGTTAATATTAGTAAAAAAATTTAATAACCCAGTTCAGATTATTTTAACTCAGTATCCTATAAATGATGACGGTAGATCATTTTCTAGTAAATACTTTTATCGAATTCTATCAAATGGTGAAAACATACAGCGTACTTGGCTTATGTATTCAAAAGATGTTGATTCAGTATTTTGTTTCTGTTGTAAATTGTTTAAATCTGGTACATTTTCTCTTGCTACACATGGTAATCGAGATTGGAAAAATATAGGAAATATTCTCAAAAATCACGAAAATTCGCCTAATCATAAAAATGCATTACTAAATTGGAAAGAATTAGAAATAAGGGTGAAAATGGGAAAAACTATAGATGATGTTAACCAGGTGATTATTAGGGCGGAAACTGAACACTGGAAAGCTGTTATTAATCGTATAATATCACTTATTAAAATTATGGCTGGACAAAATTTACCTCTAAGAGGCGATTCTGATAAACTCAATACACCTCATAATGGTAATTTTTTAAAAATGATTGAGTTTTTGGGTCTATATGATCCTGTTATGAAAGAGCACATAAGAAGGATAACTTCTGAAGAAATTCACTCCCACTATCTCGGTAAAAATATCCAGAATGAAATTATTCAATTACTATCCAAAAAAATTAATTTACAAATCATATCTGCTCTTAAAAATGCCAAATATTATTCAATAATATTAGACTGTACTCCTGACATAAGTCACAAAGAACAAATGACTATGATATTTAGATTTGTTACAACTACAGAAGGTATCAATAAGAATGAAAAACATACAAACGTTTCCGTGAATGAACATTTCATAGATTTTATCGAATTACATTCCACAACTGGGTTAAACATGACAAATGTTCTTATTCAAAAACTAAAAGACTTAGATATACCTATCGATGACATGAGAGGCCAAGGGTACGACAATGGTTCAAATATGCGAGGTCAAAATAGTGGCGTTCAAGCTAGAGTGAGAGAAATTAATTCAAGAGCATTTTACGTTCCATGTAATGCCCATTGCTTAAATTTAGTTTTAAACGACGCTGCGAATTGCTGTTTAGATGCCGTTAATTTTTTTGGTTTAATTCAAGAGATTTATGTATTTTTTTCGGGATCAACTCATCGTTGGAACGTATTTAAAAAACATGTTAGTAGTCTTACCCTAAAACCATTAAGTGCAACACGTTGGGAGAGCAGAGTTGACGCTGTTAAAGCCATTCGATTTCAAGTTGGGGAAGTGTATGATTCATTAATAGAAATTGTAGAAGACTTAACACTTGTGAATGCAACTGGAGTAAAATGTCGTGCAGAAGCTAAAAGTATTGCTGAAAAATTAGTTGATTTTAAATTTTTGTGTTGTCTTGTTATTTGGTATGATATATTGTTCGAAATTAACCATACAAGTAAATTACTTCAATCTGTGTCATTGAATATTTCAGAAACTATAACACAATTAAAGAATACAATAATATTTTTGAAAGAATATCGTACAGATGAAGGTTTTCAAAAGACGTTAGGACAAGCTAAGACACTAGCAAATGAACTTCAAATTGAGGCTAACTTTCCTGTCCCAACTCGAATTCGTCGTAGAACTACTCAATTTGCATATGAATCACGAGACGAACCTATTCATGACCCAAAACAAAGTTTTAAAATTAACTTTTTCAATCAGATTTTAGACACTGCTATTCAATCAATCAATGACAGATTTTCACAACTTACAGATCACAGCGATTTATTTTCATTTCTCTATAATATAACTGAAATTTCTGATTTTGATGAACTTATGAAAAATTGTAAAGATTTACAAATAGCCCTAACTTCAAGTGATGGATTAAGTACGGATATAGTTGCTGTTGAATTGTATGGTGAAATTATATCTTTGCAAAAACGTTTTACTTTCGAAACGTGTGATCCGAAATCAATTCTTACGTACATATGTAGAAACAAGTTGATAGAACTTTACCCTAATACTTATGTTATACTAAGGATTCTATTGACTTTACCTGTAACTGCTGCAACAGCCGAGAGGAGTTTCTCAAAACTTAAAATATTAAAAAATTATTTGCGAACAAATATATCTCAAGACCAATTAGTAGGATTAGCCACTCTATCTATTGAAAGTGAAATTGCTGAAGAATTAGACATGGATGAACTTATACAGAGCTTTGCTTCACTAAAAGCAAGAAAAGTCAATTTTAAATAAAATTAAGTTTGTTTTATTTTATTTTATCAATATTATTATTATAATTTTTATTTCTTAAAATTATGACAAAGGTTTAATTATTTGTAAGGTTAAAAGTGAAAAATATTTTATAAAGCAATAAATATTTGAATATATTATTATGAATTCTTAAAATGTAAATATGTGTACCTACCTAATGAATTTATTATCAGTTATATTATATAACTGTACAAATATGACATTAATATAAAAAATATATAAAAATAACCCAATAGTCCCAACACTAGTTGTTATTCCTTTAAAATAAAAAAATAAAAAAAATTTTCATGTAGGTGTTTATGTCACATAAAAAATAGGGGGAGGGGCTAAGTTTAAATTAGAGCTCAAATTTTTTTAGAGGCGGCAAATTTAGGTTTTGCCTAGTGCACTATTTTTGCTTGAGCCGGCCCTGGGTAGATTTCGGCTTATCCACTACAGAAGAGCGACCAATTATCGCAGTGTGTCTAAGTTGGCGAGAGCTAAGAAGTTGTTGTTAGCTGTGAAATTATTATATAGTCATTGAAGATCGATAAAATAATATTTCTTTGTCTGTCCATTAAATTTATTCGAACATAACCATGGCTTAGTGGCTTACATGTGACTTCATACGTACTATTTAATTTTTCTAAAAATGTTGTCGTGCACAATTTATTAGTATTAACAAGGTCAGATTTGGCTGTCGCGTCTATGAATTTTAACATTATTTTCTTGTTCCCGGACAAATTGAATTACCACGAAGAACGGCAAATTGAAACACTCTTTTTGCTTCCAGTGGTAACGTCATCTACGCCTACAAAGTGACCGGTTTTAACCACTGAATTAAATCGTCGAACAACACTTCATCGTGATAGTACAAGTTACAACTAATTAAGAACAATATTGCAAAAATTAATTGCCGGAAATCATTAGTTTTTAATTGAAAATGGCATTGAAGTCTGAATTTGGCGATCAGACTTATTCGAAAGTTATAGCTAGGTAATTGAAATTTTTGGTATTTTCATATATACCCGGCGTACCCGGCTGCGCTCGCTCATACAATTATAATCTAAAACATCCATCCACTTGTCATGTAAAACTACCATGGGTTAGGTTACTTTTTTTTTGTCGCACCTAAATATTTGGCCGTCCCTGTCGCCTGGAGTAACTGCTCCTTCCCCCCCCCCCCCCCCATTGATGCGCCAATGGCTAGTGAACTAAGTATGTCTCCATCCATAGTATATGGTTTAAGCTTAAGGTGTCAACAATAGAAGGATAACTTGATAATCAAACACTTAAGTTCGGCAAAAGACTCAAGATTTTTTATTTTAAGTGTCTTAATAAGTCATAAGAAGGTTAATTAGATAAACCTATGGTTAGTGGATCCAATGGTGATGATAGACGTCTATCATCACTGTTTCTTGGGCTTTGCAATGATCTTTTCCTACTAACTATCAAGGTATTCGATATTGTAAACATAACAATGAAAGAAAATATTTAAATAATGGTTAAGTTAGGTTAGGTTAGGATAGAACAGAAATTTAGACGTTAACTATTTATCATAGTCTTTAACGCGGTCTAAAAGACTGCCAGATAGAGTTGTACCAGTATAATTTAAAACTTAAATACAGACAAAATTAATAAATGATTTTTTTACCACAACGAATTAATCATAAAATGTATTTTGTGTTGCTACTAGTTAAGAGTTATATGATGCAAAAATGAATTGCCGGAAATAATTAGTTTTTATGGTATAGCCTTATGAAGTTCACGATTTTCAGTGTTTTACGCGCCCATACAACGCTTAAAGCGTACTGAGCTTAAGTACCTATAACAAATTAAAATTGTTTTTTTAACCTATGTAAATCAAACCTTTAAAAATGATGGTGCAAAAATAATTCTTACATCCACCCATGGTGTTTTTACATAACAAGTCGAGGGATGTTTTTGATTTTATTTTTCCGTGCGAGCGCAGCGTACGAGTGACTAATATACGCAGGGTATATTTGAAAATACCAAAAATTTAAATTAGCTATAAAACTTTAAACTAAGGGCCGTTCTTACGACGTCCGGTTAAAGTTAACCGACACTTAACCGGAGGAATTCTGCCGGTAATAAAATCTGTTATCAGTCGGTTAGCGTTAACCGACACTTTACCGGACATTGTAAGAACGGCCCTAAGTCTGACTGCCAAATTCAGATTTCCCCGTCGTTTTCAATTAAAAACTAATGATTTCCACAAAATCGTTCTTAATTCGTTGTAACTTGTAATATATGCATAGGTTACCTACCGACAAAAAAAAATTTGGGTGGGTGATAAATTAGATTTATTACCAATAAATTATTATAATTTATAATTATATTGTAAGTACAAATATTAGGTTTGTAAAGTGTTCATGGTGGGGGGATGGGTGTGAACCTAAAAATTTAAAAAGGATGCGAAGCGCTGTTGGGCCCCCCTGAGTAAACGATTAGCGGCCCTCTGAGGGGAATTGTCCCGGCTGCCCCTGCGGTTGTTTCGGCACTGATTATAATATAATAATAATAAACTTCAATATAAATTGGTTGTATCAATGCTTACTGTTAGATTGATAAGGTTTCTGAGAAGCAGCGATTCTTATATGTATTTAGTTTATATAAATCTACAATATTTCAGCAGCACATATAGTTTGGCATAATCGCATAAAGTTTCAAGTCCTTATGATTTTAAACTACCTATGATAAATTAATAATACAATTTTAGTTTTTTGTTTAGTTATAATTCAATTGTAAAATTTTAACTCGATGTCAATAAAAAAATTGTACTTACTAGTATTTTAAACATTTTGAAGTTTTAAGTATGATGATATACCCTGCTTAAGTTGTATAGTTATGTATAGGTAGATGGAAATAATATAGCAAATGTATGGCACGATATGATATACGATTTATTAATAGTCAATGTATAAATATAATAGTGTTAAATTTAATAATACAATAATAATAAAAATTAGTCTACGCGGTGAGGCCGAGAGGGAGGAGATTAATTTGTTCTGTCCGCCGCGGAATTCATTCATTGTACGAGAACGAAAACAGCGAGCCTCGAGTGAGTCGTTGTTCGAGAACACGTCATGTGATGATTGATCGAATGTTTGAATTACGAGAGTATTTATTTTTTATATAATAATAATATGTATATATAGGCTACGAATAATAACGATTTCGTTTGGTGGCTTTTGGCGACGCACAGAAACAGTAAAAATTAATACAAAAATATGAAAAATTACATATAACTACGCTGCAGAGTTGCGATATACATAATATTACGTATGACAACAGGCCGGTGTGTTATTATATATTATAACTGCATGACAAAATTATTATTACATAATATTATGATTCTTTTTGCAGACTATAAACACTAATGAGTTTAAAAATTACAAAAGTAGGCGTCGTTAAAAGCGATTTGATTATAAAATAGATTTAAACTAAATAATAAAAACAACGTTTTTTTGTTTTACGAAATTATATAATATTATTATTGTTGTCTTAAGCGTCGCCCGCGGTCGTTGGACTGCAGTGCGTTTTGTTCGGCGATCATATTAATCGTTTCTTTGAATGATATTGTTGACGTCGTGTCTGAAAACAATAAAACAAAAGGCAAGAAATCAGAATACGTCTTGGTTGTAGTGTTTTTCGTTAGCCGTGTTTTTACCACTCCATTATGATTGGCCCGCCGTCGACATAAGCAGAAGCAGTTTTAAACAAAACAAATTATGTATTATTTTATATATTATCATTAGGTAAGGAATAGCTTTTTCAAAAAGATATGTTGTTAATTAATGATTGACACGTACGTGCAGGGCCGGATTTACGCCTAAGTCAGCAAATTTTTGGGGGCCGCAAATTTTGTAAGAGAGTGAAAAAAAGATGTATTATTGTTTATTAGAATTTATAATTACTTGTTTTGTTTATAATTACTACTGACCTAATTTGTTTATAATGAAATAAATGTATTAATTATAAATTCTACATTTTTTTTCTTAGGGTAGGGGCGGCTTATTTAAAAGAGCCTAGGGCGGCACCTGTTCTAAATCCGGCACTGCGTAGGTGGCATAGATAGTGATGTAGCTGTCCCGTACAATGAAGGTAAATAATATTGAAAGAGGATACTGTGAATCGGACGTGTTATTGGATTGAGATAATGCTATATTGTATTATTGTATCCTTGGTATCCTTTTGGATCACACGTATATCGTGTCACACGTAGGTATTGTGTCTGTCTTACAAGCGTATGGCAAATTTGTGTTTAGGCAGAATCTATTTTGTGTCATTAATTTTAATGCATAAAGATCCCCACACACTGCAGCGGTGGCGGTGGCGGTGGCGTTAAATTCTATTGTCTTGGCTTCACCGCCGCGGTGAGCGGTGAAATGTGTCCTACACACCACTGCCACCGCTGCAGTGTGTGGACACCTTAAGGATGAATTGAAGAAATCATTAAATTTAAAAGTAAAAATATTCTCTAATGCATCTTGTAGACTATTAATTTATTTACTTTTTAAAGAGGCATGAGCATTTTTAAATTAATATTATTTAATATTTTTCATAGTTAATATAATTCACTTTAAAATTTAAAAATCAACAAAAACCCTACGATTCACTATACTATTAAGTATATATAATTATTGAAACTAATAACTATCATCATAAAATGAATTATTCTGAAATCATATTTGTATAAAATATATTGTATTTACTATTTTCTTAACAAGTGTCAAGCACAAGAGTGTCTGCGAGTCCTGACAGGATCACTTAAAAAAAAAAAAAAATTAAAAATATATCTAATCGACCATAACTAAAGCAGAAGAATCCAAGTTGTTCTCGGAGACGCCCTCGCAGAATTACAATTATTACAACACTCATGTCGGGTTGCATGAAAAATGTGTTAATTTAATGGTTCAATAATACAATTTAAAGGACCAATCAACTAAATCATGTGTGGAGGGACCATTAGCTCACTATTGATTCGTTAAATATTTAGCGATTGTTCATGCGACCCGGCATTAGTGGTAGTAAAAAGAAAACCAATTACTAACTATAGACGTATAGGTGCGTATATGTAAAAATATAAAAATATTAACCTTTAAAAGACATTTATTGCTTTAAACAAATTTAATTACTAAGTGTATATTATTATAATATACGTCAAACACACAAACGATCTCGAGTGCCGTGCAAGTCGTGACAAAAATTGAACATTATTATCTAATTAACATTATAATATAATTTTCCCTTAGCACAACATAATATTATCGCAACGAGTTAGAACATTAAATATAGCGGCTCAGCTTGTTAATTTTGAGTCGTACGATTTTAAAGTTTACAAATTTGACCTATCTAACCTAATTATAATATAATATAAAATTAACAAAGCTGTGAATTTTAACGTTTTTTTGTTTTGTGTTGTTACTTTATAGAAGAAATTAGAATGTCGGTTAAAATATTTGGTTTAACTATAGTGGATATAAAAAACCTATTTATTGCATAATATTATTCTTATTTTTAATAAAATATAAATATTAAGTAATGTGTTTTTGTTTTTGTTAAAGTTGACCACAGACGCTTGTCAGTGAATACAATAAATTACGAAGAAAAAATTTCAAGTGATTTAGGTACCTACCGAGTATCCCTCCTATACTTATGTTATTTTTGTTTAAACGCAGGAAATAGGTCAGTATTATAAATAATATAATTTAATAAAAAAAAAATAAGGCAGTTAATTAATGTACCAAACCTTGACAAGACTCGTATTTAAAACATTTTTGCATATTTTGGTTATTTTTAATGTACAAGTGCATGCGCCATGCATATTTATAACAGTGTTACTTAGTGCATTTAATTCACAGCCTTGATAATAACAATACCTATAGTAAATTCGACGTGCCAGCTATTTTTTATCCTATAACGACGTCCGTGACGCTAGGTGTACAAACTATAGACAAGACCAGTGGTTTTCAACTTGAGGGTTGAGAATGATAGGTTTGGGAGTCGCAAAAATAATAGACGAAATGATTTTTAAAAATGATTTTAAAATAAAATAAAGTGGGAATGAAATGGTATCTGATCATACAGAAATACCTCTTCATACTGAAGGTAAGTATCCATTGTTGGTTTTCATGTTTTTCAGAATTTATGAGTAGCAATGAAATATTTGATATTAAAAGAATAAAGAAAATATTATTACTTCATATCAAAAATTTGAAAAACAATTTTAACACAGTTTGGAACGTTTCCAGAAAAAAAGTTAGGATGGATAAGAAATACATTTTCTATTCATATAAATGAAATGGATTCTGAATTAAGTTTAGTTATGGAAGAAGAACTAAATAATCGAGTTATCTTTCGATGAAAATGTTTAATGAAATTACAAGTAATTTGATAGATTTTGGATTTTTATAAAACCAGAATACCCAAAAAAATAAAAAAATTGGGGGGGGGGTCTCAATCCGAAAAAGGTTGAAAACCACTGGACTAGACACTACCCTGTAAATTGAAATAGTTTATCGCGAATATATACGTATCGAGTATGCACAATAATATTATGACGTTACAGGTTTCACAGGTTTTGGCTAAAACGAAAACATTAGTTAAATCTTCGATCGTAATAAAAATACGAAATTGTACACGGTCAAATTTATTTTTGTTTAAATTTGATCATTGGCACAATTAGAGGTGAAGGCGATGCTAAAATTCTTAAACTATTAAAGACACCAGTTTTTCAGGTATAGATCATATTTAATTTTTAATCGCATATGAGCAATGATTTTTAAAATTATTTTGTGCTATCGTTGAGTGTTACTGCTGGGTAACTACTCTCCTCATGCTTTCAAAGTCAATTGTAATCCAATTCATATGCTCATTGTAACTATTATTACAGATTGTATATATTCAAATAAATTTAAAAAAAAAAAAGGTGGGTAAGTGGATGTCGCTCTGCTGTACAGTAGGTTACAAGTGGGTCACTGTATAATTGATGCTATTAAATTTGAATTCAATGATACAATATCATTGTATAAGAAAAACGATTCTGAGCGAAGACGGTATGTCAGTCTAGGTTAAGACAAATTATATACATATCTATGGTATTAAAAAAAATTGACCTATAATAAATTCCAAATTAATCATATCACATTATCACAATATCCATTAGGTACTAATAACACGTTATACACCAACAACAAACCCTGATACTATCATATATATATAATAGTACACTTTAGAAGTTTCAAGTAGGTACCAACGAATAATATTATATAATCACAACAAAATAACTAGGTTTTTTAATATGTAATTTCGTCAAAATTTGAACATAAAATGACTATAAAAATAAACTGTGATTGTATATTTTTTAGATTTTTCGGTAAGAGAATTAACTACTTACGTGGAATCTTGTTTTAAATTTTCAATCCTTAGCTATAAAAACTGAACATTTTATAATTTATTAATTACGATGATTAATAATTTTCGAGATTTTGAAAAATTCTGTCAAAATTCGATGTTAAAATGCTTATAAAAAAAAATTGTGCCTATGTATTTTTAATATTTTTCAACTGATATTGTAACAATATATCAGGAGCCTTGTATTAAATTTTTACACTTTTTGGCCCAACAGATAAAACTTAATTAATATTTATAGAAAAAAAAACTAAAAAAATTGAAAACTGAAAATGTCCGTAAACGGCTCAAAAAGAGTCAAAATATTTTCAAAATTGTATGGTGTATAGGAAATGCTAATATAAACATTCAGTGAAATTTTCATGTATCTACAGTAATTCATTTTTTAATTACAACAAAAAAAGGAAATTGCCACATGAGAAATCGAGTGAATATCCAATGTTGTAAAAATTTGAATTTCAAACGCTCATAAAAATGTAATTTGACTTTCCGGTAGAGATTTTTTTATTGATAAAGGTAGACAATCTTATGAGTAATCTTGTATTAGATTTTCAAATCTTAGATTTAAAAAGAAAATTTTTACGAATTCTTAACTCAAAATAATTTGCTAATTTTCGTGATTTTTCCATATTTTGTCAATTTTTGAACTTTAAATGCTTATAAAAAAAAATTGTGACTAAGGATTTTTAATATTTTTCATCTGCCCTTGAAACAATATATTAGGAGCCTTCTATTAAATTTTCAAGCTTTCGCAACCAACAAATAAAATTTTATTGATATTTCTAGAAAAAAAACTAAAAAAAAACTAAAAATGAAAATGTCCCTAAACTGTTCAAAATAAATCAAAATATTTTGAAAATGTTATCGTGTATAGAAGATGCAAATATAAACAACCAGTGAAAATTGCATGTACCTACGGTCATTTGTTTTAAAGTTACACCAAAAACCAAATTCAATTTTCTGAAAAATCGATTTTGCGTAAAAATTCCCGTTTTTCCTTAATTTTTCTTTTGTTTTTCCCGGCGCTCTTGAAAACTACTGGGAAATTTAAATTTTGACCTCCCCAATGCACCAACGATATTCACTTTCCAATCGAACAAGATACTGAAGTCGAAAATCGAAGCATTATTTCGACTACTTATCGTGTACACAGACACAAAAAAAATAAATATAAAAATAAAAAATAAAATAAAAAAATAAAAAAAAAAACACACATCATTGTAAAATCAATACATTCATCGTTTCACTCAGAATCTAAAATAAAATAAAATTGTGCTATGTTTACTTTAATCATTAAAATAAATATTACTAACAAAATAAGTGTTATTATTTTGTCTATAATTAGGTGCTTCTTAATTATTTTAATGTATCCGTATTTTTAAATACAACATAATATAAAGATATTTTTTATAAAACCGAATTCAAATTAAACATAATTTTCTTTCACTGTCCCCTGTTTTCAAACACGTGAGAATTACTTACTCCAACCAATGGCGTATTTACGATTTTGGCGCCCCTTTTTTTTTAGTGTCCTTTTATTCATTGTCACGAAAAACTTTTAAGCCCCCTCTAATTTACAATTTACTTTTTATCTCAGTTAATAGTGCAGGGCTTGAAACCGGTATAAACACTATAAACCGATATAAAACCGAAACCGAGAACAAAATCAAAACCAAAACCGGAAAAACATTGGAAACCGGCATTAATCATTAAATTCGATACCGACTCGAAAAAAAAAATGGATACCTGTATTATAACTAAAAACCGAAAATATAATTTAAAAAACGGTATTTTTTTTGAAAATCTTTGTATCTTGACATTTTTGAAAGTTTACTTTACACAACAGGCGATCGGACGCTCGATCCAGAGATTCAATTTTATTAATATAGAAATATGTATAGAAACGTAAAAGATATTATAAGAAAGATACAGGTATTCACTTATCAGCTATCACTAATATAATTTCGTAACAAATCCAATAAAATAAAAAAATAATTTTGTTAAAACCTCTAGCGACGGCGCCCCTTTGAGGACTCAGAATTTGGGGCCCCGGGGCAATTGCCCCCGGTCACCCCCCTCCCTAAATACGCCACTGACTCCAACAAGAATAACAACAAAAATCGATCAGCATATTTACCGACGATAAACTCACATTATAAACATCAGACTGTAAAAGTAATATAAACATCGTACTTTTATATTTCCTCCTCGTGAAAAAACAATTGTCTCGTTTATTATTACTTTTATTTGTTTTCATATAGTACCTACTTTTAGAAACTATTTTTAAATCATAATTAATAAAACATTGATACTAATAAGAGGCAAGAGCACGAACGTCGAATACAATATAATTCATTATAGCATCACCCTATATAATTGCACCAATGCGACAAGTTGTTACTAATTGTTAATATTATGTGCGAAAACTGAGAGACGCGTGTTTACTGCGTTTTTTTAAAAAAGTACATTATTATACAGACTTACAGACGCGGTGGTAGATCGTAGGTACCTATATATATATATATATATTTATATATAATGTGTGTAGGTTTTCGAATATACCGTGCCCCGTCGTTCACGTTACATATGTACGTTTGGGCAATATTATAAAGGGGAATATGTATGAATATCCCTCATTCAAAAGTGCATGTTTCCGTTAAATTATAATATAAAATATAGATATGTTTTTGGCGTAAAATTGACTTAAATTTGACTTTTTCTTTTAAAATGCCTTAGTGACATCTTAAGTAATAAACGTTAATATTATATAGGTACCTATATATATTATTTTGTTATAAAAAAATATAAAAGTTCAACGTAATAAAATTTCCTATGCCTAAGTCTTTACGTTTATTATTTTTTTAATGCATTTTTACGATGTGGAACGAATAACGATATTGGGTGATACATACCTAATAAGTAATAACTATGTTTTTCAGTCGGACGGTGTAAAACGAAACGATTTGCGAATAATTATTTTAACATTTTTTGCAGCCGTCGACTGTATACGCATCAGACAAAATACATATTTTCATAATAATATAATACTTATTGTAATAGCACTTATTATAAATAAGTATATAATATATATATTATACACAATATACATAATATACTCTATTATGGTACATAACATAAAATCACAACCAGTGTGGTATATAATATATTAATTTATATATATATATATATATATATACATACATAGGATAATAACATATTGGTAAAATGGTAATATTTTCCCACGGAACGTTATAAATTAGTCAACAATAATATCAAAAACAACGTAGTTAACATAAGCCTTATGCTAAAGTTATTGTGTGTACAAAAGCATTCGTTATTGGTGTCGGACACAACGTTTCCGGTTTCGTTGAGGTCCGGCCACGCGGGGTCCGTGGGCCACCGCGGGTCCACCTGAAACACCACTTGGTCGTTAGTGGTTTGTGTGAATATCAACGAAGACGGTATACGCCTCAAGTCGTTCTTTTTATAATAATAGCTGAGTCGTAAACGAAAACGATCGATTAGTGTTATTTTAGTGTTATTTACCCGTCACGAGTCGCGAAAAAGCAGCGTGTCGGAAAGACAAAGATAAAATAAATAACTTATTAGGTTCGGCAAACAAAAACACAATCAGGGCTGTGAACATATAATGAGTTTGAGTGTTTTTTAAATTGTCTTATTGGGCTTTTGTAGAAGGAATTAAGTTCTTTAATAAGTTTTTTACTGCGCTTTCACAGCCCTGCGAATAATATTTTATATTATATTAATGCACATAAAATAATATCGTCCATGGTATGACGTAATTACCTGTTACACGAAGCAACGTTTTTGCCGGACAACGACTTTTGGCCCAGATTCACGTATCCTGAGTCCTGGACACGCACGTCACCGATACAACCCTCATACCCTTTGTAATGGTTGTCGTTCGTCGTCAGTATGACTTCCGGTACTCCACCTGTGTAAAAGAATTCGCTTTTTTCAAAACTCAAAAACCCAAGGACAGGTTTTACTTTTTTTTTACTAAAACCACTAAGAAGTAAGGACCGGCGTCAAGTACTTATGTTAAGTTCTTGATTATTGACATCTATGATTTAAACTTAAAAAACGCTAATTAAATAAAAAAAACTTCCCTACACACTTGATATATATAGTTGTTTTAGTTGTATAGTTGTTTTTTACTACTGTTCAGTGCTAATCCATGCAAAATAAAACCTACATTAATTTCATTTCTTGATAACAACTAATAATAGTTAGTAGTTACCATAACATAAATCTACAACTTAATTGATTTGAATACATAATTATTAATTATAATGCATTGACATTAGAAATATAAGTATAATAATTTAAATTTAAATAATTGATAAAAATGTGTTTCGATGAGTGAGGGGTCGTCACGACTCCCTAGGCTCCCTACCTCTGACTAGGGTATAGACAATAAATAAGCGCTGTTTTGACTTACCTATATATATCAAATCGGTGGATTCCAAGAGCTGTTGGATGTCCACGTCGCGTTCTTTACCGTATTCTGTGGTCGACCTATCCAGTTCCAGAGACCATTCGGCCCCGTTCCCGTGGATCAATATCACGTGGGGTTCGTTGTTGTTGACGTGGTGGTCCGTGGCTCGGATTGCTGGTGTCGATCTGCCTTGGAACCTGTGACTCAGTTCCACGTAGCCGTTGACGACTGCAAAACGAGACACGATTTATTTAAAAGGAAATGAATATTAATTATATAAAAAAAAATTCAAATATTAAACTGAATTTGCAACGATTTATTATTAATATAATTGACGGTTATTGGCTCACTCGAGATGGCGATGTAATTGTCGACCACGCCATCGTTGTTAGGTTCTTGGCCTTGCCAGTACAACAGACCGTTGGCTGAATCTGTGGTGAACGTCATCGATATGGAATGTTCCCTCTTGTTCCGGTCCAGTAGACTGTTTTCCAATTGCAGGTAACTGTTGCCGCTAAAATTGGCTGTGATGTCCAACACCACCTCTGCGAAAAAATTCCGCGTTAAAAATACAAAAATTAAAAATTGTCTACCACCATCAATACGCACTTTCGTTGCACGTCGGTCCCGAATGTCCGAGAGGGCAATCGCACCTGTACGAGCTCGAATCGATGTCTGTGCAGATGCCGTCGTTGAGACACGGTTTCAGCGTCGAACACAACTT
Source organism: Macrosiphum euphorbiae (assembly GCA_949089665.1). Classification (NCBI taxonomy): domain Eukaryota; kingdom Metazoa; phylum Arthropoda; class Insecta; order Hemiptera; family Aphididae; genus Macrosiphum; species Macrosiphum euphorbiae. The sequence continues at coordinate 228,652 of CARXXK010001217.1, read as the reverse complement.
CGCTTCGACGTCACACTTCGGACCACTACATATAAAAACACGTCCCATTTCAGTATTATACACGACCGGTAAAAAATCATAATCATAATATTATTCAATTCGATCGAAATCGGTTTACCTGAATCCGTTTTCACATTCGCATACGTATTCGTAGTGTTTGGACACGGTGTGGCAGTTCGCGTAATTCTTGCAGTGGTTATAAGAACAGGCGTCTCCCCGAGCAACTACGCAGTCTTCAGTATTAGCGGAATCCACTGTAGAACTTATCATGTCCAAGTCCATTCCGGACACTTTGAGCTGAAACAGACATTTTGTTTATTAATTGGGCATTTGGTGTAAGCATACATGATGTGCATATTGCGCCAGATGTATCAAGAAGATCAGGCATAGTGTTTCAATTACAAACGTATATTAAATTATAAATAATGATTAATTTATAAGGTAATTATTTATTGATTTTTATTTTTTATTGTATTATATTATAGTGAGAAGTACATGAAACTATAATTAAATTAATTTGACAAGCTTTGATCGCAATTTGACAAAAGTTTTAGTTTGATTATACTTTCAAGTTTTTATGTAGGTTTTTTATTCTTTATAAAAAAATATATTAATGCGTTATATCTATATGGACTATATGTCAATAAACAAAAATTAATTTGATTCCGAACGTATTAACTCGCGAGTAACGTAACGGCGTGTACCTATATCATCGAGTGTAATTAAAATGTATAATAATAATAGAAACAAAAAAAATTTCGAAGCTACCTTTATGTCAAGATTATGTAAATACAAATATAATATAATGTATGGTGAAGTTGTGGACACAATAGTTAGTCCAGCTTCAACTATATCTGTAAGTTAGCATTCAACACAATTGTTAGATCTTCGTGATCTATACATAATTATAAAAATCAAACATCCAGAGACTACAGGCATTACCATTTTTATGCATCCTTTGAAATTGTTCTCGACTTCCACGGATTTAGCGATTTTCACCTTGTACGAATCGTAACCGCCCACAAACAGGTGAGTTTTCAGTTCCAAGGCGTGCATATTACCGTTTTCGATGGATCTGATTGGCGTTTCTTTATTGACTGACAATTTGCATTCCTGTGTTTCAGTGTTACGGCTAACGGTTATCGTAGTCCACTCTCCAATTTCCAAATTTTGTCTGCTTCGCAGCATGGACGTCATACCTGAACGAAATTAAAAAGTTACAATACGTCGATTCGATAACAAGTAAAATACTATAAATAAGATCAATATAATATCATAAACAAAATAATAATTAGGGCTCGGGAATTATGCTATATACAATTTTTGAAATATTATTTTAAAAGTCGGAATATAGGTACAATGAAAACTAACATTTTTTGACAATATTATGTATGGTGTATATTATATTATGTATTACGTAAAAAACCCAAAATATGTGCTAAAATGTTTTTTAATTTAGAATTAACTTAGGTATAACAGGATCATATTTGTCAAAATAATTTTCACAAAAAATAAGCGAATTCATAATTTAACGAGCCCTGCAGGTTATCAAATTTTAACATACCGGCCACGGTGTAGCGGAATTCCACTTGTCTGTTTTTCAACGTCACTGACATGAATTGGCCGATTCCTTGGTGGTTTTGAGCGGCGTACAGAATCACACCGTCAGTCAAGGACGCCGGATTGATTTTCAAGGATATCGTTAGTCTGAAATACGTGAAAACAATACGATTAAAACATTTTCCGACCGCTATAGAAAACGATGTATGTAAATCATTAAATCAATATATTTTGGGTAAGAGTGGTTTTTTTTTAAATACTTCTGTTGCGAAGTCGGTGCCGGGTACGCTAGATAAGATTTGCCTCCGAAATACGGTTCGACGATTTCAACGGAACGTTCGCATCTCTTCCCGAGAGTGCCGATTTTACATTTGCATTCGATTTCTTCGTGTCCAGCCAAACATTCACCGAGCCCACAGATTCCTATAATAATCGCAAACAATTTCAATAGAAAAAATGATTTAATTGTTATACAACGAGTAAATTTTGCTAAGTGCGATTTCGAAAAACCTTTCCAACTTACCCGGCGTGCAAACTTCACTTATCTTGTCACAATACTCGCCGCTGTAGCCGGGTTGACATATGCACGTGTACCCCTGTCTGGTTTGAGCCTCTTGGCAGATACCTTGGTTCAAACATTGATTGTTGGAACAAACATCACACGTGCCCAAACCTTGTTTGTCCACCGAGTCCTTCATCAAGTTGTACGTACGGGTTTCCGATTTAAAACCGCTGACGCAACCTGTAGAGAACGGTAGGTATGATACTATATTGAGAACTATACATACTCTTGAGTCTGAGCCTAGTGAGCAACTTTCTTCGTTAGCATTACATAGGCATCTTGAGCATTGGTCATTGGTATCCTTGTAATATCCAACCCTACACATCTAATTTGAAAAATGATTTAATAAAGACTACCGTACATTTGATAGAGATTATTCTACATACTTCACATGATGTTCCTCTGTGACCAACTGGACATCTGCATATTTCAACACTGGTTGATCGTTCACTACCAGTCTCAGATTCAATAGCTGTATCTAAACTCACATCACTGAGGTATGTTCTATTAGTCTGAGAAGCATGTATCGCACGAATTAGGATGGCTTCAATAGACGAAAGTACTTTCATAAGTTCAGCTCTTGATGCTGGTTGTGGTCCTGAGGAAATTAATCGACGCCAACCTTTTTCTACTAAATGAGTATTTAGTACCTATAATAAAAATAAAATAAAATATACATTTATATAATTAAACTTTAGGGTGAAAATATATACAGTTGTTTCGCCTGGCAGAACTTTTTTATCGTTTGATTTAAATAACCATATTCCACTTCCAACAAGTATTATGTCGGTGTCATCACGTATTGTGGACCCTGGAAAAGTGGTATAGCGTTGGGTCCAGTTAAGGAAACCTCCAAAGGATGTAACCTAAATTTAATACATAATCCATATAATTGAGCTTAAATTATTTTTATAATGTATTATTACTACTCATTGCATAATTTCCATGAACTTATAATACAATACCTTATTTCCTGTAAAAGAAGATGGCAACGACCAAAATAGTTGTTCACCGCGATTAGGTGTATAGTCATAGCCAATTTCATTTCTAGACACGTCAGTTGAAAATCCAGATTTAATGAACCTATTTCTAGTACTGAGAATATACATTTTTAATTAGTTTAATTTCTGAGCATCGACAATATATAAATAAATTATAGGAAATACCTATCAGTTAAAGTAAAACCGTGACTTTGTCCAAATAACTGCATTGGAATTTGAGTAACAAATAAATTGGAAGGATAACAGTTTTGGGAAACTCCAGAACAGAAACACTCTAAACATCCTTCTACATGATTTTCTGATAAGTCAAATGTACCAGGTCTACAACGGTCACAACGAGGTCCTTCGACATTGGTCTATAAATGTTAATTATTTATACATATTTGATCTATTTATCCTATTACTTAATTATATATTTTGTTATACTTTGCAAACACATCTATTGTCTTGACAAGGCAGTAAAGTATCCTGAGAATCACAATCACAGGCCGAAATCTCTTCATTGGCTTCACATGGTATGTCTTTTAGTGGGTTACCTGTATAATCAGGTAAACACACATCACATGTATCTCCTGTTGTATGATTTTGACAGTTCTGTAAGTTCAGAATTTATTAGTATACATCATGCTTAATAATTAATAATACTTAATTTATCATTCAATTAATATTGACTTACAAAACAAATTCCCGAGTCAGGATCACAATGATTTGAATGACCGTTACATGTGCATTGTTCGCAGATTTCTAAATAGAGGCCTTGGCCATTTCTCGTGTAGCCAACAGCACATTCTTCACAAGACAGACCTTTGTAACCTTCTGGGCACAAACATTCTTCCACTTCAACAGCTCTATTTTTTCCGGTATTGAATGAATCAGTGATCTCAAGCGTTACTGACTGTATCCTGTGGTAGAAAATGATAATAATCAATAATAATCTCAAGCAGCATATTTTTTTACCACTGTATTGCCACTATAAATATACTTATGCTACTTCTTTAGTACCAGTTGTGTATGTTGCTTTAATTAGTATGGATTTCAAACCAGCTAATGCCATTAATAAATGTTTGCGATCTGCAACCTGACCATCTGGTCGTTGCCAATTTTGTTCTAATAGCTTAACTGAAGTGGTTTTTAAAGTATTTGGTTCAACGTTTTCACGACTATAATGCAATAAACGGATTTTGTTTTCCTGAAATTTTAGAACAAAAAATGACAACAGAAATTCTTTTGTTTGCGATAATTATTTGAATATTTACACTTATAAGTTCGATATCTGGTGCACTGTTTTTGGAAGATTGACCACCTGGAACTGGAACATGTCTTAAGATGTAACTTAGAGAACCACCATATGAAGTTATTTTATTTCCCAGAAACCGTGGAGGTAATTGCCAATAATAGACCTAATAATAATATAGCATATAAAGAAATTTTTCCAGTTGGTATAGAATTTAACAGTGATTGTTTATACTTCTTGACTGCCTGGTGGAAAGTCTCTGTAAATAAGTTCTCTTGTACTTGAGTCCACTTCTAAATTTGGTAACGGAACAAAGTTTTTACGCTAAATTAATTTTTTGTCTTGGTGGGTCCTTGCGAATGTTGCGTGCACCTATAACATTATACGTTTGTATACATACTGTCAACTGAAAAATCTCATGAGTCAAATAATATTTACTTCTTGTCTATACAGCCTAGAACTGGTGCATTGATTGGATAGACCCATGCAGAAACAGCTGATGCAACCAAATTGATTATCTGGTGCAATGTTGAACGTGTTAGCCTTACATTGGTTACATAAATCACCAGTTGTATAATCCTAATTAAAAGTTAATGAAAAAAAATATGTTAATACTTTATACTTGATTTCTGGTTTTTTATGGAAACCATAAAATAGGAAAAACATTTTATTGCAATAATTATAAATTATACTTACCACAAGTGTTAGTAAATAAGACAGCATTAGCAAATAAAATATGGCAGAATTATTAATTTATTCCGGAAACATAGAATATTTATACATTAGACTTACCTTGCAGACACATTTTCCAGTACTCTCATCAGGGAATGGTGAAACCATTGAACCCCGTTGAACCAACTGCATCACATATACCTGAAAAATTAATTATCATAAAGTGTGATCACGGCAGAATACCTACTCTTAATGGTAACCTTATTTTTTAGTTTGTTTACCTTGTTTGCAATAATCTCTTGGTTGTAAAGGATTTCCTGAATATCCAGAGGCACATTGTTCGCACCTTCGTCCAACATATCCATCAATACAATTACATGTTGGTAAACCATCAGTATCTAGGTAGCAACCTTTACCAAATCTTAAAGAGACGACAATTATTCCAAAAAAATGTTTGACATTTTTATTAAAAATAAAAACAATTGTTAATTACTGATTGCCAGATGATGTTAATGGACAAGGACAATGTCTACACGGTATTCCTCTCGGTGGTGATCCATACATTCCTACTGGACAGATTTCTGTATCTTCTTTGTAACATTGTCCTAACCAGGAACCTTGTTGTCTGCGTACATATCCAGGAGCACAGCTGGGAGGCCGTAATTTTACGGAAAATAATTGACCGGAATGATAAAAAATACGGAAAGTAAAATTACGGACCGTAATACTGCGGAACGTAAAATAACGGAATTTAGTTGTTCAAACCATAATTTTGTGGAACGTAAATTTACGGAACCAGAAAAATACGGAATGTAATATCACGGATAGTATAATTACGGAACCAGAAAAATGAGGAATGTAATATCACGGATAGTAATACCCTGGACTGTATTATCCAGGAACGTAAAATCACGGACCGTAATTTAGCGGAAAGTAAAATGACGGAATTTATAATACCATAAACCAATGATTCTCAACATAGGTACATCTAATTACAAAATGGTCGAATCAACTTAGGTTTTTTTTAAAATCTTTTATAAATTATTTATTATTAGCAAAATTTACGACAGTTGCGAACATATAATTTTTATCTTAAATGGAAGGCACAAAGAGTCCCTCCTAAGTCCTAACATGACTTTTTGATAAAATGAAAATACATTTTTGAGGTTAATTAACTACCTACCTAGCTATTTAGTTTAAAATATAGGTACCACATAATTAAATACAATGATTTTGAAGTTTTTGAACCATTTTATAATATAAATATAAACAAATCAACCATTTTTTAGTCTCGAAATGTTTTGATTTTTAGGTAATAAATTCATAAGTTTAATTTGGAAGATGTCAGGGAAGGCCGAAATGAAAAAAAATACTTTAAAAATCAAATAATATCTATTATCAATTCAAAATTAATAATAATAAGTTAGGTACCTATACATACTACCTAAATGCAGAAAATATTCAATGTCAATACAAACATCACCACCATTCTAGACATAACTTCATATGACTTAAGACATTTTGAAATTCGTACTTGTTTAATGTTTTATAATAAAGTGTAGGTATTTATATTTTGTTGTCATGGATCTATTTAACTAATAACTAAATAACAGACCCTATTCACTATTCAGTATCTAATTAGTGTTCAGTAGGTATTTCAGTTAAAATGTTAAGTAGGTACCTATCTATATTACATAGTATGTATTCTTTTACATTTTTAAAAACTTTATAAATTATAAATCAACCGGTTTGAATTATGTTAGTAAAAACTTGAAACAAGTCTTAAACACTTTTATTTTTAATAATAAAAGAAAAACGGAATTTGAGTAAAAATAGTTATTTTAATATTTATTTTTTTTATATATTGTATTGTAAATGTCAAAAAAGGCTAAGCCCGTATAACTAATAAAATAATAAACAGGGCGATTTCCGATACGTCATACGTATATTTTTATTGTTAGGTATATTAAAAAAAATTCATAAAATGTGTATTGTGTATACAAGATTTCAATCACATTATTTAAGTACCTACTACTACCTAGGTACTAATTAGTCGTATGATAGGTGTATACAATATGATTTATAACGAGTTGTTAATTTATTTTTCTTTCACGAACATAAAATAATATTAATAAAGAATATCAAAAAAATATTTTCTTAGTTAAAAATAATATAGTTAATGAATAATTATTATAATGTACATCTTTTTTGTGTATAGTTTTGTATCTTTAACGCAGCAGAGTACCTTGGACCTCGGTAGTAGCCACTAGCCAGTAGACATAATTTGTATTGTATCTTATCTAGTAAGTTATAACCAGTGTTGATAAATACCTACCAATTTAAAGGTTTTTTTGGTGTAGAACACTTTTTAAATAAGTTTCTAATATTTTTGCCTTAAAACTTAATATAGTACCTACCTATTTAAAATAGCTACTTTTTTTTTTAACAAATTTTATTTTGATAACACTTGTTCAATATTATAGCTTGTTTTTCACATTACAACTTTTGTATTTTCATCAAATACTTGTACAAAAATATATTTTGTTTTTACATGGTTGTTTCTTTAAATAAATTACTACCTAAAGTGGGTAAAAGTTTTTAAACACTTTTTATAGGTATTCTTTAAAAACCTGGTTGTAACTTACTTATTTAATAGGTTTACAATTTAGTAATTAGAATCTTGTATTTAAAAATTATAAATTAAGTTGGTATCAAGTACCTCTTACTTAATCAAACAAATTAAATGTGTTTTGTTTTAGATACCAACTCTGTTCTAGTATATGGGTCATCCCTCATTCCCTCAACCCTCGTTATAAGTAGATTGGTTTCATCAAAAGAACCTTTCATTAATTATGGATACTAACCTATATAATAAAATATTTAATTTAAATCTCAGAATTACTTTTTCAATTTTAACATTTGGTATTCTTTAAAAAAAATACAAAAGAGTAATAACTACATTTCAGTATATAACTATACACTATATTATGTACATGATGCAGGTGACTAGGTAGGTACTTAATATTCATAATAATTGTATATATAATATAAAATTTTAATTGAATAGGTATATTAATACAAAATAATGAATTATTAACAAATAGATTAAGACAAAAACATTCTTTGAAAACGAAGTACATCTCCTCGACAAACTGGGCACGTTCTACGATGTTGACCATCCAACACTGAAACGCATGTTTCGCACACCCAGGCGTGACCACAAGGCAACACTATATGTTGAGCTACATTTTCACCAGGAGTAGTAGTTAAACAAACCATACAATTCCTTGGATTGTGTACTACTTCTGGTGCATTTTGTGGTACTTCTGGACCTGGTTCAACAAAGTCGTCTTGCAAAACATCATCATTTGACTCATGATCATGTTCATTACCAAGTGCCCAATGTCTTTGCCTTCTTTCATAGCCAGCACATGAGTATGAACATTTCACTAGAAATTGCCATACACTTAATAGACCTGCTTCATGATGTTCAACAGCCCTTTTTATCAACCTTGAGTTTAGAAGGTACTTAGTTTTAAGGTTCCTTGTTGGTTGCAGACCATTGGAAATTTGAGTAACCGTCGTGTGGTACTTTTGGCTCAACTCACATATTTGACCTGATGATTTAACCAAATTTATTATTATAATAATTATTTATAATATATTATGTGTTTATTATACGAACATAATATAATAATATGTATATAAATATATATATATAATGTTTATAACAATATAACTTATAAAATATAATAATATATAGCTCATAGACATATTAACATAGGCGTGCGCACGGGAGGGGCAGGGTGGGCAGCTGCCCCTCCTGCGGGCTCAAGTTTTCTTACAAAATAACAAAGTTTTTAAAAAAATATTATAATACAGTTTTATATAATGAATATTATGTAAACATTGAGTGCTCGATGTACAGTGCACGATGATTTTATGTTGTCCAACTTTAAGCGAACCACAAGCGATACCGCGGTGATAACGAGTGCTTATAATCTTATTATAGCATGATGTAGATTGAGATGTGATGAGACATGAAAGTGAGTAGTAATTTGACGGCATTTAATGCGAAAAACGTTCACCGGAAGCGCTAAGAAGGTCGGTTCTTTAAATAATTAGTAATTAATAATTATAATAATTAGTATGCAGTATACGAACAAATATTATAGCTCTTTACTTCCGAAGCAATTTTCGGAATTTTTAGTATTATAGTATTTTTATGCTCAACGTGTTGATTAAATCAGAATATACCTATCTTTTTTTTTAATGTGGTGTTTTATATTGAAATTAATTTTCTATTTATACTGTAACCTACAAATCAAATTGTTTATTATATACCTAATACTATTAAATACCTATAAAGTATAATGTATAAAACAGTTTAAATAATAGGTTACATGCCTACAATAATGTATAAATTTCAATATTACCAAAGAATAGAATATTATTGATACATTAATGCATGATATAATAGTGGTACTATTTTTGGAAAAATCATGTAAATGCAATACTAAGGATTTAAATTTTTTTTTAAATGTTGATATTTATAATATGTTCAACGTGTTGGTGCAAATAATAATTTACCTATCTTACTTACTTTTTTTGTAATTGTAAATAAAAAGTAAGTAGAATTAGTAAATTCAGATTTCACCAACACATCGGGCATAAAAATATATATGAATGCAGTGGCGGATCCAGGGCTTAATTTTGGGAGGGGCATGGGGGGCTCAAAAGTATATGAAAGTTCCAAAATTGGCTAAACACAGTGTAAAACAAAGGAAAACTACGGTTATTGGGGGGGGGGGGCAAATGCCCCCTTTGCCATCCCCCTGGATCCACCACTGTATGAATGTAATAATTTTCTTTGTTCATGTATATTAATATAATATAAAAAAACTTTGGAGTTTCAATTACTATATTAAATTTGTAGTTATTTGTAGTTTTAATGATACATAAAATGAAAATACTTCCATCACTTACATTAATTGAACTAATAACCAAAATAATATTTACTTACCTATATATTATATAATATACCTATAGGTACATTATTACATTCTGCCCCCCCTGCCAGCAAGGTCTGCGCACGCCTATGCATATTAATATGTATATGTTAATATTTATATGTCTATGACATAGCTTCATATTATCAAATTATGCAGTTTAGCAAACAGTCAAAGATTGTCTTAACAATTAACATCATATGTATAGTTAAATGCCTACCATATTATATAATTTGTAAAGTGACTCTAATAAATGTTTACTTTATAGTTTAAACCATTTATAACAAGTAATCATAAATGATAATATACCTAGCTAAAAGCTTAATTTATTTAATGTTGATTTTTTGGAAAGTGACACAATATTTTTAAATCCTGCTATGAGAATGTAATGAGGGCCCATCTGGGAAATAGCACACCAAATATATGAGGTACAACTAAATACTAAATAGTCAATTAAATGTTCAACACCTTTGCAAATTATTTTAATATTATACACTAATACACATTGTACAGTATAGTGTTTACTTGACATTAAGACATTAGGTATAATATTACCCACATCTATTATTACCTATATACCAATATTGGTAGTATTACATTTTAAAATAGTTAGGTATGTATTCAAGAACTTATGGTATAGCATAAAACCACCACTGAAACACTCAAAGGTACATTCTAATTTTAGATCCAAACTTGAAAGTTTAAACCTATGTTAATTGAATTTACCATTGTGTGGATTTCATCTGGTGATATAATAAAAAGTTCTATTGCTAATGTCCATGGTTGCCGATACTTTAGACCAATAAAAAAAGAAAAAAGTTATATTTTATTGACAAAAATAAAATAAAATGTATTAAAAGATATTGTTTTTTAATAGTGAAAAGGTGTTGTTTTTAGTTTTTACATAGATAAAAAATAGAAATTAATTTAAACTTACCAAGAAAGACCCATAAATTTGGATGTGCAATAGAAAACTTGTGTCTCAAAAAGTTATGAAAGCTCTCCAAGTTGTTATTTGTCCTTCTTGAGACACCATTTACGGATATGATGTTAACTCCGACACGTCGTATCCAGTAACTTTAAAGTTTAACCATAATAAAAAATGTGTATTTTAATAATTGAAACACATTTATATAGTACATAAAATTATTATGATGTAATACTTTTGGTAATATTCAAACAGGTTAGTTAATGGAACGTTGTGGTGGATAGCATATGCTTTAGTCAGTAGAAAACCTTGTTCAATTTCTGCACTGGGTAATAATGGCAAACACATTAGAATTTTTAAGGTCTTCAAAGCATATGCATTTGAATTAACGGTTTCTAAATAATTTAATGATTTCATTTTTTTCCATACTGCCTGTAAATTAAAATTATATTAAAATTAAAAAATATTAAGTGATATATATATTTATTGCTTATAACTATTTATACTGAACTTCTACATTTTGTTTTGTTATAGTTATAAAACTTTGAGAGGAAGTAATAACCTAATTTGCTTCCACCTATCTAACTAGTATAAAATACACCATATTTGAGAAAATGACATAAGTATTTGTAAAATATTATTGTTTTAATGTAGAAATTAGTGATATTATTTCAAGACTGGAAAATTTACAACACAATTAATTTTATTTTAGAAAAAAACATAATATTTTATCAAAAAGGATAATAAATATTTAAAAATTAAAAAATATTTTTATAGTCTCTTATAGTCTTATTCAAATTTAGTAGGCAATAGGTGTAGAAACTCAAATTTCAACCCAGAGTATTACTTTTATTTCATGCAATGTAATTTTGCTATATTTCCCTTTAATACAGGACTAGACAGCATAAGCGGGTGCCGGTTATCAGTCAGATATAAAATTATGCTAATGCATAGAAAAATGTCCAAAATGCAATATTTAACAATAAACCATATTTATAAATAGTAACAAATTATTCACAAAATTAAAAACATTTACTCTTCTCTAAAAAATGTAAATGTTTATAAATAAAAAACTTAAATCTACATTTGATTTGTGTATATAGGTACCTATATAAACTTTTTTGGAAAAATAATCTAAATTGGTTTATTACCAACTTAAAGTTCTAATCAACATTAGATATACTGACCTGATTATGATGGAACCAACACCCTAAGACACGTGTCCCTTCAACACCTACACTAGAAGATAATGCATCTCTAAGTGCTGGTTCAAAATCAGTCATTATCAATGACGGCGATAAGTTGGGAAATAAATTGTTTTTCATATAATCCATCACGCATTGATACGAGTTTCTTGATTTAGTTTCCATTAGCGCATAGGCTATTGGTATCGACTGCAAAATAAAATATCATGTTTTAATTACAATAATTAACTACAATAAAAAATGTTAATTAATGATTAATTAACATTTTCTGTTAGGTAGGTATTGTGTATCAAAATAATAATAATTAATAACTAAATCAAAAATAATTATTAAAACTTAACTCAATATAAAATTAAATATCACTTACTACATTATCCATCATAAAATGAATACTCAGCAGTTGACTGCCCATATTAGCAGGTACTACTTTAAATGTAGCATCCGCGTGGACCTCGGTTATGCCATGTGACAGAACTAAATTAATTAAGTGTCTACATGCTAATATAACACTGTATTTACCTAAACATACATTTTTTATCTTAGTAATCCAGATATAATACTTTATTTCTCTATACATTTTATCACACAATTTAAATTAATAGGTACCTAGCATATATAAATATAAATATTATAAAATACAATATATTATTATAATGAACTAAATAATCATATTATGGGCCTACTGTCCATGTAGGTATTTTGATCTATTAATTATTGTAACTAGAATTTAATTTAATAAAGAACTGATACAAATTATGGGTTCTGAATGTTTCATAATATATTTATCAAATATAAAGTATAACATAGGTATCATCAAAAAAATTCCTAGTAAATTTTAAGAAAATGTATTTACAAATAGTAATTATAAAAGATAAAACTAAAATTGTATATCCAGATATCTACTACCTATAGATTATTAGATAAAAAAAACTAAGAATCTTTGAAGAATCAAATTTTGACAATATTGTCATCAAAACTTTAATTTCTGTAAGGTATAATTTGACTATTGTAAAAACAATTAAAAATTAAATATAAATATTACCATCAGAATCTCTAACTGATCCACTAAATATGGAATTGTTGCAACACATATATCTTGATAAATCTCCATTATCGAATTTGACAGCTAACTCATGCAACGATTGAGGCAGAGCTGGTAGGGAAGATCTCCTAACAGAGCGCATTATACTTTCTGCAGTTGACCAGGGATAAAGACCAGCAGCAACTCTGTGTCTAAAATACATTAATATATATTAGCATGATCAAGTAGGATACTAAAAAATGTATAGTATATGGTACAAGATATAATTATTAATAAAAGAACAATATTTTTTAATGATATTATTCAATACATGTACTAGTGTACCATATATGAGTTACCTTTGTGCTTCATTATCATAAATTAGTTTCAATGAGATGTTTTCATTTTTAGATCGTTCCTTCAATGCATCTCTAAATAAAACAATCAGATTTGATTCATCGTCTCTATTTGCAATGTGTGCTCTTGAATGTGGTTTTAATTCAGAAAATGTACCATCAACGTTTTTCCTAGCAGTTCCATCACAAAAGAACTCCGTAGATTTCGCACATTTATAGTAACTAAAAATATTAAAGTCATTAATATAAAACATGGTGAATGATTAGGGATGAATGCAGTTTAGCTCAAGAGATTTTTGTGATTTTTTTGTTTGAAAATGTGTGGTTTTACATGTATGTTTATGATGGAGCTTTCAAAAAAATTCAAATCTCCTTTGGAAATGACGGTAAAAAAGTCTTCATAACTCTCAAGTCGTGTTTGCAAGTTTGAAGTGCCTACCAAAAAATTACATTTTTGAATTTTTTTTCGTAAATTTGTATTTTTTTTACCTCAACAAAAATGGTGGAATCAGAAGTTTTTATGTTATTGTTAATAAAATAATTTTAAAAGAAATTAAAGATCTGAAGGGTTGACGAATGGGAATATTGTGAAATTAAATAATGATTATAAATGATTAGGTAGGTATATTTATAAATTATAATAATATTATAGTGTTAAAATAGGTTTCGGAACTTCTTGCATTTGCATGTTTTTTGTAGTCTTCGTAGTCAGTACATTATTCTAGGTAAATTATAAATTTGTTTTATGAAATGGCAAAATTAAATATAAAGTTTGAATTTGAATATTTTTGCATATATTGTTATATTTTAGGAAAAGCCCTGCATGTTTGAACAATTTCTAACATATTTTTGCACTGCTTGCATTTTTTTTTTATTTAAATTACTTAAAATTTTATTTTCGAGTTTTTTATTTCTAATCCTTTTTTCAAAAATAATACTAAAATTTAGATGCATATATTTAAGCATATTTTGAAAATGTTTACTGCATATTTCGATGACTATTAGTGCAAAAAGTCCCGAACCTTAGTTATAAATAAAATATGCAAAATACTAAACTTCTAAAGGATATAAGTTATACTTTGAAACTATCTAAATCCAACCGATAAATTCTGATTGCACCATTGTTCTTCAATGGTTGAAAAAAGTACAATGGTTTCAGGAAAAAAATAGCTAAACAGGATTTATGCCTAATAAAAATCAAAATTCGATCAACTGTTAGTTGATTTTTAATTTTTAAATATTTGTTTCATGTTTGTAGCGTGTAAACTATTATTCCTATAGTTCATACTAGGTAGGTATACAGTAATATATTATTATATTTTGTTACTTACGCGATTCCATTTTTTTTCCCATTATGCCTGTATATAAAACCATTTAAGAACATGATTATATATATAATATAATATTATATTATAATTAAATCGGAAAAAACTCGAGAAATTGACACTTAACAATTTGCAGTACCAATAACGTATGCGAACCGTATTGAATCGTATGAGTGTATGACGGTTATTCGGCTATGTTTATTAACGAGCGGATAATATATTTGTGGTTGTATTTATTTTTATAATATGAGTATAATATTAATAAGACTACACTGTCTAGTTTTTCAACGTTATTTCCAAATTCCAATATCAGCCCGATTCTTCGAACTTCAAATTACCAATTAGAACGTCTGAACGTGTTACATAATAATCAACTCTACCTATAGTCTATACCTACCATTATTCAATATATATAAATTTAATAATCGGCGTTTGTTGATAATATGTTGGCTTATATAGTTATAACTTATATTTACGGTTTTTAATATTTTGGTTTTTGGTTTTTGCTCTGATGTTACTTTTTATTTCAACACTGGTCATTTATTATATCATCGTTTTTTAGTTTTTAAGAGGACTCTACACCCGCATGTGTTGTCCCCGTCTTATAAAATATGTAGAAAATAATAAAACTGTTTTGCGAGGGTAAGAACCACTCAGATTGTATAGTCCAAGTTAATCAACCAATTTTCGCACTACAAAGAGAAGAACATTGACTGTGCAACATTGTTTTTAATTGTTCGATACCATAAATACAATAAAAGCTCTTATTGTTAAAAATTGATTATTTTTGAGTTTTTCGAACTTGAATAACTTTTTTTTTAGTTCTGATATCGAAAAAATAAAAGCAACGTTGCACAATTAAATATGTTCTCCTTTTTATAGTGTGAAAATCTGGTTGCTTAGCTTGGACTATAGTTCGAGTGATTCTTAACCGCGCAAAACAGTTTTTCTATGTTTTACATTTGAAAGACGGAGACACCACATGAGGGTGTAGCCGTAGAGTCCTCTTGAAATAATTAATTATTATTATACCTAATAATATAATTAATAAATTTTTAATATATTTTTATAATATAATCGTATTTCTTACTTTTGTATTTTTAATTTTCAACTTACAGCACTATAGTATCACATAACCTCTACTAAATACTAATCGATACAAGTATAGGTAGGTATTCTATAACGTGAACGGAGTATAGCTATTATAGCCTATAATCTATACCACACAGCAATATTCAATCACATTAAGGTGATCACTGATCACATTAAAAAAACAAAAACTAAGATGATATCTTATTATTTCCGATATCTTCTTACACTACTTATATTCTTTGGTACCGCAGTATAGCTAGAACATTGGTCTATGTGAGGTGGGAGGGGAGCTTCATTTTTTTTGTGTTTCAAAAATTGGAAAATATGATGTCACAACTCACAAGTTCCTCTTAAGATGATCTTACAACGATTTAAAACAATCGAATAATTACACACTATAGGCAAATTGTTCAAGCACGTGGACGTGTTTTTAAAACGCCGAAAACATACAGTTTGAATGATATAGCCTATTTTGGATAAGACCATTCACATTTGACACTTAGTAAACAGCTTTTCTGTTATTATTTTAATTTTTTTTTCAATTTTAGATTTTCATAGACGCAAATAGCGAATAGCAAATAGCGAGTTTTTGGGTAGCTAAAACCCTACTTTAATTTTAATGAAAAGCTTATGAACATTTTTGTGGGTGATTGGCCCCTTAAGCCCCCACCCTATTTGGGACTGAGGTTTGTATATTCCTGGTTAAAATAATTAAATTAGAAACGATTTTTATTTAATAATCGCATGATTCATGAATATTGAATTAGAACATTTATAATACCGTTATAAAGTATACATAATATTATGAACGTAAAGTTGGCCCATCCGCTTTGGAGTATCAGTATTATAGATATCGACACAAAACCTTTTTCAATATTTTGCGAGAATTGGTGAAAAACTGAGACATATCACATAAGTACATAACCACAATACCACATAGGCAGCAGACCTATTTGGCATGTCGCGAGCACACGCTAAATATAATATGGAATATTTCTTCTTTACCAGGCTATTTTTTTTTTTTTTGAAACACATACCTATAACCTATTATCATAGTGTAATCGTAGATAATTATTAAAAATCGAAAAATTTGCCAAATTCAAAATGTATATAGGTACCCGTGCATGAATATTCATACTGCACTATAATTATTTCAAAACTAATGATTTGCGCAATTGTTTAGTATTTATACCGTACATCGTACACAATATCGTGTTATTTTCAAGACTGCAGTTTGCGTGTCAACCTATTTACAAATTTTACCAGTCACTGTTTTTCCCACCAAACCCATTTACAAAATTCGTCCAAAGTATAGAAATTTGTTATTTGCAAACTTTTTTTTATAATTTTTGTATGTAAAATTTAGATATGAACACAAAATATTAAACATTTTTTATCTATAAAACAATTTACAATACATAATCTTGAATTCTTTGAATTTTTGAATTTTTGAATCCAAAAATAATCTTCTGATTGCGTATTTTTATTTTCTGAAATAAAAACTTAATAGAATATAAAATATTTTGAAAATTATATAATATGTCTTGTAAATGCTTATATGAATATTTAGTAAACATTTCAAGTCTAAGGTTATTGTTTTGAATTATAACAAAAAAACAAATCTGATTATGCTGGTACCTAACTAGTTTTTGTAAATAATTCCGGTTTTTGTTTATCCTGATTATTTTTAATTTTGATATGTACTGAGAATAAAATTTTCAATTTTGACATCTCAAAAGTTCCAACTATAGGTAGATTCAATTTTTAAAATATAAATTGTGTATGTACATCTATAATTTACATAAAATACACGCATCTTTGTAAAACCAATACAATATTCATTGTTCCGCTCAGAATCTAAAACCTAATTTTCAAAGATTTAAGAGTTCAATATAAAAATTATGGAAAATTCATTTTTAAATAACCTTATGACAAAATATTTTTTTAGAAGTACCTACTATCTTATTAGGTTATAGAGTAGTATACACCATACGGTATAGGATTGGGTACCTAGGAAGATTAAGTAAGGTAAAAACACTTAAACACAGTAGGGATGCATTACGCCATCACACGTGCAGATTTTATATGCGATTTAGCAAACAAAAATTTCATACAGCGTGATACCTATAACCTATTACAATAGTGCAAAAAAAAATAATTTTTTGCATTTGGTTTTTGATTCTAATAAGGTTAGCCGTTTCAGATACAATTATTTTTAAAATAAATAAAAATACGTAGCTAATATATTGTATAGAATTGATTTAGATGTTTCTAATTAATTTTATTTAAAAACCTTAATCAGCAGCTAGGACTTTTTATTGTACGTACTAGTTTATTTATAACTCTGTCATATCTGTCAGTCAGTGTACATTGGCCCATCCAATATAAATATCTTTTAAAACGCATGTGGCAATAGTTACAAGTTAGTTGATATTAATTATGCAAAAACAAACTGTAAGCAAAAGCAACGACTATATAGTCCACCAAAATGATGTGTCTAAGTGTATTCACTCTTCACTCCTTAAAGCAATGGTGAGAAACGATGTATATTCTACAATATCAAGCTTACAAAATGCTACGTAACCCCATACATCTTTGTAGTTTGGAAACACTTTTATTACTATAAAAGTGTCTATTGCTACCTCTTACAGCAGCGTTTCTCAACCTGTGGTACGTGGAAAGCTCATAGGTGGTACACTAAGAACATCTCCCTTTTACCTTTATAAATAAAAAAATGGAATAGATCGTTCATATTAGAAATTATTTGGTATATTTGATATATTTAATAATAATATAAATAATAATTTACACATTTAATTTTCTTTTTATGCATTAAATGCTTATATTATTATTATTTTTTTTTGGTAGTTCCTAATAAAATAAAATTCCGTATACTTACATGTAAAATAACATTTTTGATAGGCAAAAAAACGTTATTTGATCTAGTGGTTCATGAAAATGTTTAAACTGTGTAGGTGGTACGTGGATATAAAAAGGTGAGTACCGCTGTATTACAGTATTACCATTGATCATATTATTTTTTTCGTGAGATGAAAAAAAAATTATGTATGAGCTGTCTTTATAGCTACCTGGGTATAGAAAAAGTAAACTATGAACACCCTTTAAATCTTACTTGGTATAACTATAGTATTATAAATGTATAAATAGGTAGGTACCTACTAGTATACATAATCGCGATGGTATTACTTATAAAATTAATCGATTATATTTTTTTTATAAAACATTCAATAGATTAATTAATCTCTCTACAATTGCAATAGAAAGCTTTAAATTGTTTAATCTGTTTCAGAATGTTTTTCGAGTTTTTCAAAAGATATTTTATTAGATGATTTTCTTGGTCCGTAGAATAAATCAGGCAGGGCCATATTTAGGGGGGAGCTACAGGGTACTGTTGCCCCGGGCGGCCAATTTTTGACACATTTAGGGGGCGGACAGGCGCTGGTGTGGATTATATAAATAACATTTTTTTTTTTGTAAGAATTTGTCTATACTTGGTCTTTTTGCATTGCATGACTATGATACGGCAATTTGCCGTTATTTACTCATTTTGTCAATCAATGATATCTATTAATTTTTGTAATTTTTTAATAAAAATGATTCTGAGCGAAAACGGTCAATCAGCCTATGATATTACTAAGTATATTTGATGATATTATTATTGTGAATAAAATTTACGTTGAACCTTGTTATACATTTTCAATCCTTAGCTATACAAGTTGAACATTTTATACATTTTTAACTAAAAAATAATTATCAAATAATATATTTGATACATTTTGTCAAAATTCAAACTTTAAACGATTATAAAAAAAATTGTGCTTATGTATTTTTTAATTTTTTAACTGCTATTGTAACAATATATCAGGAGCTTTGCATTTAATTTTCACGCTTTTGTTAATATTTATAATAAAAAAACTAAAAAAATTGAAAACTGACAATGTCCGTTAACATTCCAAAAAAATTCAAAATAATTTCAACATTGTATGGTATATAGAAAATGAAAATATAAACATTCAATAAAATGTTCTTGTATCTAAAGTTAATCTTTTTTGAATTACAATAAAATAACAAAAAAGCTACATGCAAAATCGAGTGAATATACAATATTGTAAAAATATGAATTTCAAACGTTCATAATAATTTAATTTAATTTGCTTATAGACATTTTTTGTTGATAAAAGTAGACAAACTTATGAGAAATCTTGTATTACATTTTCAAAACTTAGATTTAAGAGGAAAATTTTTTATGAATTCTCAACTCAAAATATAAACGGCCAGTAAACATTTTCTGTATACACGTTAATTTATTATATAGTTACTCCAAAAACCAAAATTGATTTTGTGGAAAACCGATTTTGCGTAAAAATTCCAGTTTTTGCCTTAATTTTTATGTGGTTTTTTCCGGCGTTTTTGTAAACTATTGGGAATTTTAAATTTTGTCCTCCCAATGCACCAACAATATTCACTTTCCCATCGAACAAGATACTGAAGTTGAAAATAGAAGCATTATTTCGACTACTTATCGTGTACAGACACAAAAATAAAAAATTTAAAAAATAAAAATAAAACACATCGTTGTTAAATCAATACATTCATCGTTCCACTCAGAATCCAAAAGGGATTAATTTTTTTTTTTTGGTGTGGTATGGCGTACAAATATTGTTGACCCAGGGCGCAAAAAGTGTAAATATAATACGGCCCTTGAATCAGGATAAAAATCTAATTTACTCATAATAATAAGCATATATGGTCTATTACAAACCTCTAAAATATTTCATCTATCTATCTATCTGAACAATATGTATATCCATCGGATATGAACAAAGGTGGGCAAGTTAATGAAAACAATTAACTCAAGTTAAGTTAAGTTAAATCGATAAGTTGACACTTGACAGTTAACAGTTAACAAATCATACATTTAACTCGATAAGTTAAAAGTTAATATACTTTTTTTATTTAGTATGTGGATCATATAATTAGTGACTGCGTTCTTTCTAATATCCTAAATTATAATAATAAACAATGCTATTTGACTTTCATCGTAATGTACAGCGTCTAACCTATTTTACTTTAAATGATTATTAAATATTTAAACAAATATTTGTTGTTAATGTCCTACACATCACAATAAATGATTTAATAAATATTAATTTTTTATACCAAATACAAATTTAAGGTCATATTACAATCTTATTAATTATGCGTATTTAATCTAAGTACTATATAACATAAATCTATTTACAAAATTACTTTATCTAGAAAAATAACAAAAATGTTTGTATTATTATAGTATTGGATTATTTTTATTTTAGTATTAATATTTAAGTATAAACCATGAAAACGAAAAATTTCAAAAATGTTTAATTTGATGCTGATTATTTTTAAATAAACTGAGGAAAGCTAAGTTATTTAAACTGTCATTTAAACTAGTTAAATTCATAAGTTGATTAGAAAATTAACTAACTAGTTAATGCCCACCTTTGGATATAAAATCAAATTTATTAATGGACAATTTAAAATGTGTCTTTTCACTGTAGATACAACTTTTTTTTATTTTTTTTTAACAAGTCCTTCAAACGATTTTCGTAAGAAAAATTTAAACATTTGGTAAAAAATAAGAGTTTATAAAGTAGGTAATATTAATTAGTATAACAACCAACAGATAACTTGATAACAAAAGATGATGGCGCTGAGGTAACGTACACTTGACTGACAGCATACGAATAAATTAGAAATATATGGCTTCCGTATAGGACAGCCTGCACAGTCGTCGAAAATCGGTTACTTATTCAAATAGCCCGCCTCGGCCAACAACTTAGAAGCGACCCCTAGCGGACCTTAGAGGCAATTAGCATTTAATATTTTAGGTACCAACTAGCTCTAAGTATAACTCGGGGCCCGTTGGAATCGCTGAGAGTGGGTACCGATTTTGGAGACAATGAATTATAAAAGTCGCAAAGGTTGTAAGACGAAAATTTAGGATTTGTGATAAGGATTAGTGATATGGATTGGAGATAAGGCTAGACGCTTTGGCGGGAATGTTAAAAGTTTGAGTGTCTAGCAATCCGCCACAAACGTTGTAAATGGATAGGCTGGATACGATCTCCAGGATCACCTATATAGAGTATACCTGCACATAGAGTGGTATGTGCCGTAGCATGACTGGTGCTTTATCTTATGTAAAAAGTGTAAAGTCGAAAACCGTGTTGGAGTTTCTAGCAAGTCAGTCATCTCAAGTCAAAATCTATTAACTTTCAAGTTAGCCACTTAGGTAGGCAATCCGACTTCGTCGGATCGCGGACTATGTGCTACAGCAAATCAGGTAGGCAATCCACCTGCGGTGGATTGTAGACCCGACATCAAGCGTGAAGCGGCTATAAGTGAAAACCCTATCACACAACTTACGAAATAATTTACGAAAAATTCAAACTATATACATACAAACAAATATGATATGTATTTATTGTGTGATATAATATAACAATGAACATTTTGAGAAATGTGCAATTATAATTCCTAAAAAATATTAACATATTGGTAGATAGTTAGATACATACTATTATATTAACCAATACATATAAACATGTACCTATAGGCTATAGTGTATATATATTAATTTAAAAAAAAATTGCAAAAACCTGCATGTTATATTTTGTTAAAGTGTCTATCAAGTCAATCATCACCGTTTAAGACGAAACTAAAATGAGCAACCCGTCTATCACCTATATATAGTAGGTATATCACATAGAGTGGTATGTGCCTTCGCATGTCCGGTGCCTTTTCTTATGTAAAAAGTGTAAAGTCAAAAACCGTGTTGGAGTGTCTAGCAAGTCAGTCATCTCAACTCTCAAGTCAAAATCAAGATTAACTTTCAAGTTAGCCACCTAGGTAGGCAAACCGAAATAAAATACAAACTATATTTATATAACAATCATGGACATTTTAAAAAATATGCAATTTTAATAATTCCTAATAAAACAAATATAATATGTACCTATTTATTGTGTGATATAAAATGATAATGACTTTAAATAATAATAATGTACGATATGTTCCTGTATTATTATATTATTATTTAATTTATATGAAAAATAACGTGAAAAAAAAATGCAAAAAAAGTCGGGATTCAGGCGGCCGTGTAAACCATATGCCATTAACAGTATCAATGCCCAGACGGCGTACGACGGATTTGAACCCGGGACCTACGTGTTTCCTACCTAACGCCTAACCTACTCGGACACAGTTTGAGATATGAAAGACAGTGAAAACATCAACAATTAAGCCGTGCGTCTACGGAGCGACGTAAACCGATATATTCGATGTACATCGATGTAATCGCATATAATTCGCTTGTAATACGCGCATCTCCCATATATATATTTAACGGGGCGTGTGAAAAGCGTTTTCCGTTAATAATTATTACATCATAGGGAAAAATTAAATTATACACTTATGTATATGTATATATCCGCGTACGGTAGGTCGGTCGCCGGCGTAATTTCTAAACGCGATTGCGAGGCGAACGAACCGATTTCGGGGGAAAAGCCCATATAGACGGCTTTAAAAAGACGTGGACTACACGATTCGGGCACAAACGGCGTGCGAATAGACGAAACGGTGGGAGAAAAGGAAAAAATCGGCAAAAAAGTCCGGTCGGGAGTGTATTTTTCGATCGACATTGCGACCGCTTCGAACGGCGCACGAATATAAACCGCACACCGGCGGCTTCGAATTAAGTATACAAAAGGACGGAAAGGGTCGAAATCGTGTAAAAACAGCTAATTTTCCGAAAATTTCAAAAATCGGCGAAATGATAGGAAAAGAGGTGATAACGAAAAACGTTTTAAAACCGACCGCCGCCACTGCGAAGGTACGCGATTGGTCGCGCTATAAGGAATCGACGGGACACGGCCGGCGGGCTGGGGAAACGGAGCAGTGCTTCATTTTTTACGCCATGGGTTCGCTATAGCCGGCGTTTTCCTTTCCATTGGTACACTATAGACAGCTGATTTCCTTGTCATTTTATATATTAGGACTAGATTCCGGTGTTTGTCATCCCGCCTGCGGCGGAAAGACTGTGTGGGTGGTGGTGCATCGGAAGGGGGGTCGTCAGGTATTGTGTTTTGTCGTGTTGGCAGCACTGGTTAAGCGGTAATTTTTGAACTCGGAAGAGTGTCTAGTCGTAAGTCACGCGATTCAAGTCGACCGTAAGACCCAGCCGGCCAGGTAGGCAATCCGACTACGTCGGATCGCAGACCATGCCCCGTTCGTGTATGCCGGTTCTTGAGTGTGTGTGTTCAAATCGGAAAAATTCGGATTCTGGGTTTGAGTGTCTAGCTATCAGTCATCTCGGGTGAAAGTCGATTCCCGATCGAACAATCCGCCTGCGGCGGATCGGATGCAGTGGGAGTGTCAGTCGCTGGTATGCAAGTAGCTAGTCAGGTAGGCAATCCGACTACGTCGGATCGCAGACCATGCCCCGGGCGGTGGGGGTGTAAGTCATTCGTATGCAAGTAGCTAGTCAGGTAGGCAATCCGACTACGTCGGATCGCAGACCATGCACCGGGCGTGCATGTCCGGTTCTCGTATGTATGTTGAAATCGGAAATTCGGATTCTGAGTTTGAGTGTCTAGCTATCAGTCATCTCGTGTGAAAGTCGATTCCCGAACGGACAATCCACCTGCGGCGGATCGGATGCAGTGGGGGTGTAAGTCACTTACATGTTAATTATAATAATTTTTTTGCCCAATAAATATCGTCAAACGAATAATAATAATATATATAATATAATAATTCAAATTAAAAAAAAAAATTTACACTTTCGTTAAAAATGATAAATGTGACGAAAAAAAAAACGCAAAAAAAAGAAATTCGATTTAACACGGCCCCTCCGGCGTTCGAAACCACGACCGTCGAATCACCCGTTTTAACGCCTAACCTACCTAGCCACCTACCGAGATGAAATTAGGAGCCAAATCTATGACTCTTAAGGGCGTTTGAGCGGACCACCATGTCCGCAATCTTCGGACGTTCAAGACGCGAGATTTGCGAAAAAAATCGAACCTCGAGGCGCATGTATATATGCCTGTATATAGCGATACCTACACGGTACCTACTCTCGTTTCCGACACACTACTCCACCCCGGGACTCGAATTTTCGAAAAAAACGGCAAATATAGTCGTACTATTTTTTAATATAGTATTTAACCAAATCGGAATCACGTAAAAACTGTAATATATCAAGTAGGTACTACACGTAGGTTAGTTATACGTTATTATAATGTGTTAATAAAAGAAACATGTAGGTGCGTCGGTAAAATCAAGTATTAATTAAATGTTAATTTTAATTATTTTTTTGCCCAATAAATATCGTCAAACGAATAATAATAATATATATAATTTAATAATGCAAATTTAAAAAAAAAATTAACACTTTCGTTAAAAATGATAAATGTGACGAAAAAAAAAAACGCAAAAATAAGAAATTCGATTTAGTACGGATGGCGCAAATTATCGAAAATCCCAGAGGCCGGGTTCGAACCCACGACCCTCGAGTCACCTATCCTAACGCCTAACCAACCTAGCCACCTACTCAGATGAAAGTCCGAGTCAATTCTATGACTCTTAAGCCCCTTCGCCGTGCTCGCGAAAGGCGAACGCCGTTTGGACGGCCGTCAAAGGGCGTTTGAGCGGGCGATCCGACAGCGTCGGCGAGCGGACGACCGGCTTCGCCGCCCTCGGACGTATAATACCCGAGCTTTGCGAAAAAAATCGAACCTCGAGACGCACGTATTTATGCCCGTATATAGCGGTACCCACTCGATACCCCATCGGTACCTACTCTCGTTTAAGCGACGTCGCTCCTCCCCGGGACTCGTTTTTGAAAAAGTAGGTACCCTCGCCGGCTATAAATTTAGCGTGGAACTCGAATACGTCGCCGGCGGGGAGGTCGGACGTCTCGTAGAGTTGCTAAACGCGACTCTAGTCGAAAAAGTCGAGAAAACCGTCGAAACGGCGACGACGCGGCGCCCTCGGCGATCGATACGTCCGTCGGGGCACTCGTTTTTGAAAAAGTAGGGCCACGTTTCGACGTTAAATTTAGCGGGGAACGCGAATAAGATCCAAACGGGGAGGTCGATAAGCCCCAAAACGCCTAAAACTCGAATTTTCGAAAAAAAATGCAAAAAACGCGCGCGACGGCGGCGCTCGTATCGCACTCGACATCCGCCGCCGCGGGCCCGCCGGGAAAAAAGTAGGGCCTCTCGCCGACTATAAATTTACCGAGGAACGCGAATAAGGTCCGAACGGGGCCGCCCGAGGCCCCCCGGGGCGGTAAAACTCGATTTTTTTCAAAATTTCTTTGATTTTTGAAAAAAATCGCAAAAAGTGATAAGAGGAGTGATAACGCAGCGACGGCTCCTCCGCCGCCGGGAGACCGCCCACGGTTAGGAATCTAATTTTCTCATTGGCTCTCCCTTATGCTAGTTCGGAATTAAAACATAGGCTGCGCCCTCGGGTTCACGTTTTATAGTATAAGACTAGATTCCGGTGTTTGTCATCCCGCCTACGGCGGAAAGACTGTGTGGGCGGTGTTGCATCTTTGTCTGCGATGCTGGGTTTTTTGATCCACCCTGCGGCGGGAAGGTGGGGTCGTCGGGTATTGTGTTTTGTCGTGTTGGCAGCACTGGTTAAGCGGTAATTTTTGAACTCGGAAGAGTGTCTAGTTCTATGTGTGTTGAAATCGGAAATTCGGATTCTGAGTTGGAGTGTCTAGCTATCAGTCATCTCGGGTGAAAGTCGATTCCCGAACGGACAATCCACCTGCGGCGGATCGGATGCAGTGGGGGTGTATGTCGCTCGTATGCAAGTAGCTGGTCAGGTAGGCAATCCGACTACGTCGGATCGCAGACCATGCACCGGGCGTGTATGTCCGGTTCTCGTATGTGTGTTGAAATCGGAAATTCGGATTCTGGGTTTGAGTGTCTAGCTATCAGTCATCTCGGGTGAAAGTCGATTCCCGAGTGTCGGATGCAGTGGGGGTGTATGTCGCTCGTATGCAAGTAGCTAGTCAGGTAGGCAATCCGACTACGTCGGATCGCAGACCATGCACCGGGCGTGTATGTCCGGTTCTCGTATGTGTGTTGAAATCGGAAATTCGGATTCTGGGTTTGAGTGTCTAGCTATCAGTCATCTCGGGTGAAAGTCGATTCCCGAGTGTCGGATGCAGTGGGGGTGTAAGTCGCTCGTATGCAAGTAGCTAGTCAGGTAGGCAATCCGACTACGTCGGATCGCAGACCATGCACCGGGCGTGTATGTCCGGTTCTCGTATGTGTGTTGAAATCGGAAATTCGGATTCTGGGTTTGAGTGTCTAGCTATCAGTCATCTCGGGTGAAAGTCGATTCCCGAGTGTCGGATGCAGTGGGGGTGTAAGTCGCTCGTATGCAAGTAGCTAGTCAGGTAGACAATCCGACTACGTCGGATCGTAGACCATGCACCGGGCGTGTATGTCCGGTTCTGGAGTGTGTGTGTTGAAATCGGAAATTCGGGTTCTGAGTTTGAGTGTCTAGCTAACAATCATCTCGGGTGAAAGTCGATTCCCGAGTGTCGGATGCAGTGGGGGTGTAAGTCGCTCGTATGCAAGTAGCTAGTCAGGTAGGCAATCCGACTACGTCGGATCGCAGACCATGCACCGGGCGTGTATGTCCGGTTCTCGTATGTGTGTTGAAATCGGAAATTCGGATTCTGGGTTTGAGTGTCTAGCTATCAGTCATCTCGGGTGAAAGTCGATTCCCGAGTGTCGGATGCAGTGGGGGTGTAAGTCGCTCGTATGCAAGTAGCTAGTCAGGTAGGCAATCCGACTACGTCGGATCGCAGACCATGCACGGGGCGTGTATGTCCGGTTCTCGTATGTGTGTTGAAATCGGAAATTCGGATTCTGAGTTTGAGTATCTAGCTAACAATCATCTCGGGTGAAAGTCGATTCCCGAGTGTCGGATGCAGTGGGGGTGTAAGTCGCTCGTATGTAAGTAGCTAGTCAGGTAGACAATCCGACTACGTCGGATCGTAGACCATGCACCGGGCGTGTATGTCCGGTTCTGGAGTGTGTGTGTTGAAATCGGAAATTCGGGTTCTGAGTTTGAGTGTCTAGTTATCGCCTATCAGTCATCTCGGGTGAAAGTCGATTCCCGAACGGACAATCCGCCTACAGCGAAAAGTGCTCGAACCTGCCGTTCAAATCTGATAAAGCATACACAGGAGGTAACAGGAATAACAAAAAAATACAAAAATGTACAAAATTGTATTTTTTTTATAATTATAGAGTACAGTTATCAGGTGTTTTATGTTAGGCTTCATTGTAATCAATGTAATCATTGTTATGTTTTCGCGGTTAAAACAAATAACTAATAAGTCGAAAAAAAATAATTTTCTGATTGGATATTTTCTAAAATATACCTACCATGTATATTTATTTAATTATGAGAATTAAATCAAATTAACAAATAGATAATATTATATTGGTGAATAACAAAATTTATTGAAATGTAATACTATCCTATTAAACGTAGGTATGTATAAATGAATACACTATATAATTTTTTGGCACTTATCTTCGTAAGTACCTACTATCATAATATTTTGCTGTTATATTGTATGACTGTATATAATATATTATGTACCTACCTACCAATTTATTTAATGTCATATGATATTTATGATGTTTTAAATTATTTAGTAATTATAATTGCATAATTATTATTATGGTGCATCACTGTGTTATGACTTATGTATTATGTGTATATAAGTGTGTATGAAAAAATCGAACTTTTTGTCGCATATTTTCATTTCCGTATAAGGGACTCGTCTGTGAAAAAGTAGGGCCGCGCACTGGCTATAAATTTAGGGGGAACGCGAATAAGATTCAAACGGGGAGGGTAATACGACCAAAAGGAGTTAAAACTCGAATTTTTGAAAAGAAATCGAACTCTTCGTCGCATATTATGTTCACGCCCATGTATAGTAATAAAGACACTGTCCGCCCTGCTAAATCATTTGACGGGGAACGCGAATAAGTCTTCAACGGGGAGGTCCGAAGTCAGTAGAGGCCTTAAAACTCGAATTTTGAAAAAAATCGGAACAAAAAAATGATAAGACGGAAGTGATAGCGAAATGACGAAAAAAAAAAATCAAATTATCACGGCCGCCGCAAATTATCGAAATTCCTGGGCGACGGTTTCGAACCCGTCGTGGGTCACCTCGGGTCACCTATTCTAACGCCTAACCAACGTAGCCACCTACTTAGATGAAAACCCGAGTCAATTCTATGACTCTTAAGCCGCGTCGCCGTGCTCGCGAAAGGCGAACGCCGTTTGGACGGCCGTCAAAGGGCGTTTGAGCGGGCGATCCGACAGCGTCGGCGAGCGGACGACCGGCTCCGCCGCCCTCGGACGTATAATACCCGAGCTTTGCGAAAAAAATCGAACCTCGAGACCCACGTATTTATGCCCGTATATAGCGGTACCGACTCGATACCCAATCGGTAGGTACCTACTCTCGTTGAAGCGACGCCTCTCCTCCCCGGGACTCGTCGGTGAAAAAGTAGGGCCGCGCACCGTCTATAAATTTAGCGGGGAACGCGAAGAAGGTCCAAACGGGCCCTACCCGAGGGGGGTAAACCTTAAAAATGTTGAAAAAAATTTGTGAAAAATGGTCAAAACCGTGAAAAGTGATAAGGATAAAAGATAACGCAGCGACGGCTCCGCAAAAAACGACGCGACGCATAATATATACAATACAATACACGGTACCCGCTCTCGTTTAAGCGACGCCGCTCCTCGCCGGGACTCGTTTTTGAAAAAGTAGGGCCGCGCGCCGGCTATAAATTTAGCGGGGAACTCGAATAAGTCGTCGACGGGGAGGGTGATACGACCGAAAGGGGCTGAAACTCAAATTTTCGAAAAAAACGGCAAATGGAGCAGTCATATAGTAGTACTATTTTTTAATATAGTTTATTAATATTGTATTAAACAGTATTTATAATCTGTAGCAGTATTTAATATATCAAGTAGGTACTACATTATAATTATATTGTAGGTTGGTCACGGTAAAATCAAGTATTAATTAAATGTTAATTATTATTTTTTTGCAAAATAAATATAGTCAAACGAATAATATATATAAATACCGATATATATAATATAATAACGCGAATTTTGAAAAAAATCGGAACACTCGTTAAAAATGATTAATGTGACCAAAAAAAAAAAAAACGCAAAAAAAAGAAATCCGAAATATCACGGGCGCCGCAAATTATCGAAAATCCCGGCGGCCAGGTTCGAACCCACGATCCTCGAGTCACCTATCCTAACGCCTAAACAACCTAGCCACCTACTCAGATGAAATTCAGAGTCAATTCTATGACTCTTAAGCCGCGTCGCCGTGCTCGCGAAAGGCGAACGCCGTTTGGACGGCCGTCAAAGGGCGTTTGAGCGGGCGATCCGACAGCGTCGGCGAGCGGACGACCGGCTTCGCCGCCCTCGGACGTATAATACCCGAGCTTTGCGAAAAAAATCGAACCTCGAGACGCACGTATTTATGCCCGTATATAGCGGTACCTACTCGATACCCCATCGGTACCTACTCTCGTTTAAGCGACGTCGCTCCTCCCCGGGACTCGTTTTTGAAAAAGTAGGTACCCTCGCCGGCTATAAATTTAGCGTGGAACTCGAATACGTCGCCGGCGGGAAGGTCGGACGTCTCGTAGAGTTGCTACACGCGACTCTAGTCGAAAAAGTCGAGAAAACCGTCGAAACGGCGACGACGCGGCGCCCTCGGCGATCGATACGTCCGCCGGGGCACTCGTTTTTGAAAAAGTAGGGCCACGTTTCGACGTTAAATTTAGCGGGGAACGCGAATAAGATCCAAACGGGGAGGTCGATAAGCCCCAAAACGCCTAAAACTCGAATTTTCGAAAAAAAATGCAAAAAACGCGCGCGACGGCGGCGCTCGTATCGCACTCGACATCCGCCGCCGCGGGCCCGCCGGGAAAAAAGTAGGGCCGCTCGCCGACTATAAATTTACCGAGGAACGCGAATAAGGTCCGAACGGGGCCGCCCGAGGCCCCCCGGGGGGGTAAAACTCGATTTATTTCGAAATTTCTTTGATTTTTGAAAAAAACGGCAAAAAGTGATAAGAGGAGTGATAACGCAGCGACGGCTCCGCCGCCGCCGGGAGACCGCCCACGGATAGAAATCTAATTTTCCGATTGGTGAGTTGCTTACGCTAGTTCGGATTTACTCCATAAGCTGCGCCCTCGGGTTCACGCTTTATAGTATAAGACTAGATTCCGGTGTTTGTCATCCCGCCTACGGCGGAAAGACTGTGTGGGCGGTGGTGAATCTTTGTCGGCGATGCTGGGTTTTTTGATCCAGCCTGCGGCGGGAAGGGGGGGGGTCGTCGGGTATTGTGTTTTGTCGTGTTGGCAGCACTGGTTAAGCGGTAATTTTTGAACTCAGAAGAGTGTCTAGTCGTATGTGTGTTGAAATCGGAAATTCGGATTCTGAGTTGGAGTGTCTAGCTATCAGTCATCTCGGGTGAAAGTCGATTCCCGAACGGACAATCCACCTGCGGCGGATCGTATGCAGTGGGGGTGTATGTCGCTCGTATGCAAGTAGCTAGTCAGGTAGGCAATCCGACTACGTCGGATCGCAGACCATGCACCGGGCGTGTATGTCCGGTTCTCGTATGTGTGTTGAAATCGGAAATTCGGATTCTGATTTTGAGTATCTAGCTATCAGTCAACTCGGGTGAAAGTCGATTCCCGAGTGTCAGATGCAGTGGGGGTGTAAGTCGCTCGTATGCAAGTAGCTAGTCAGGTAGGCAATCCGACTACGTCGGATCGCAGACCATGCACCGGGTGTGTATGTCCGGTTCTCGTATGTGTGTTGAAATCGGAAATTCGGATTCTGAGTTTGAGTGTCTAGCTATCAGTCATCTCGGGTGAAAGTCGATTCCCGAGTGTCAGATGCAGTGGGGGTGTAAATCGCTCGTATGCAAGTAGCTAATCAGGTAGGCAATCCGACTACGTCGGATCGCAGACCATGCACCGGGCGTGTATGTCCGGTTCTGGAGTGTGTGTGTTGAAATCGGAAATTCGGATTCTGAGTTTGAGTGTCTAGCTATCAGTCATCTCGGGTAAAAGTCGATTCCCGAGTGTCGGATGCAGTGGGGGTGTAAGTCGCTCATATGCAAGTAGCTAGTCAGGTAGGCAATCCGACTACGTCGGATCGCAGACCATGCACCGGGCGTGTGCAGTGGCGCATTTAGGGGGGGCGAAGGGGGCAAATGCCCCCGGCGGCAAATTCTTAAGAGTTTTAGGGGCGGCAGTTTTATCGAGTGTATTCTTTATTTTTTTTTGTATTACAAAATATAATATAACATTGTTTAACGTGTATAAATTGTATAAGGTATAATATTTTATGATAATGATTTTGTGATAACGGATTATCGTATCAAATCATTTTGAGTTAAATGCATGGATAATAAATCTTTATTATCTATGGTTAAATGTGCAGATATTGTGATATGAATGTATGATTGTCGACTGATAACGTATAAAACGAATTATTATTTATTACTAAACGATTTCAAGCCGTTTAGAATTCAAAATTGAAGGTATAATTTTTATATAATACGTCATTATGTCATATTATGTGGTGTAGCCCTTGTAAGGTGTACTCACATATACTCAATTGTTGTGGTTTTATTACGGAAATTACTACTGTGGAGGTAAGAGAAAAGGCTGCAGTTCTACAGCAAATATATAAGGATGATCTTGGGAAAACTTTTCCAAATGAATGTGTCCACTTCAGAGCACACATACTAAGTTTAAAAAAAATGAAGAAAATAGTCCCAGGGACCGCTCAGGATTCGTTGACTTTTATAAAAGTGAATAACCTAATTGAACTTTATCCATATATTATATCCATCTATTATGTACTCCATCTAACAATTGTTCTGCAGAGAGATCATTTTCTGCTCTTAAAAGAGTCAAAAATTATCTACGGTCTACAATTGGAATAGAACGGTTAAACTCCTTAGCCATGCTCAATATAGAATCCAAGTTGACAAATGAACTCCAATATGATGACATTATTGATGAATTTGAAAACCAACAGGCAAGAAAAAAATTATAATTAAACTGTTCAATAAAATAAATAAAAATTGATTTATGTCATTAAGTATTTGGTATGATTTTTTCATTGAATAAACCTTTTTAAATTGTATACTGTTAAACCCTATGGTAGGTCTGAGGTTGTAATGAGTAGCGACCAGAAAGGGGGTGGGGCGGCAATAAAATAATTTCGCCCCGGGGCGCATATATTCTAAATGCGCCACTGGGCGTGTGTGTCCGGTTCTCGTATGCGTGTTGAAATCGGAAATTCGGATTCTGAGTTTGAGTGTCTAGTTATCAGTCATCTCGGGTGAAATCCGATTCCCGAACGGACAATCAGCCTAGAGCGAAAAGTGCTCGAAACGGCCGTTCAAATATGAAAAAGCATACAGGAGTTAATAAAATTGTATTTTTTGATAATTATAGAGAACAGTTATCAGGTGTTTTATGTTGTATTTATAATCAATGTAATCATTGTTATGTTTTCGCGGTTATAACAAATAAGTCGACAAAATCTAATTTTCTGATATTTTCGAATATTTTCTAAAATATACCTACCATGTATATTTATTTAATTATGCGAATTAAATCAAATTAACAAATAGATAATTATATTGGTGAATAACAAATTTTATTGAAATGTAATAATATCCTATTAAACGTAGGAATGTATAAATGAATACACTATACAATTTTTTATCACTTATCTTCGTAAGTACCTATTATCATAATATTTTGCTGTTTTATTGTACGACTGTATATAATATATTATGTACCTACCTACCAATTTATTTAATGTCATATGATATTTATGATGTTTTAAATTATTTAGTAATTATAATTGCATAATTATAATGGTGCATCACTGTGTTATGACTTATGACTTATGTATTATGTGTATGAAAGTGTGTGTGAAAAAATCGAACTTTTTGTCGCATATTTTCGAATTTTAGAAAAAAAAACGCAAAAAACGACGCGACGCATGTATTTATTGCTGTATATAGTGATACTTACACGGTACCTACTCCCTTTTCCCTGACGCCGCTCTTTCCCGGGACTCGTCTGTGAAAAAGTAGGGCCGCGCACCTGCTATAAATTTAGCAGGGAACCCGAATAAGATTCAAACGGGGAGGTCCGAAGTCAGAAGAGGCGTTAAAACTCGAATTTTGAAAAAAATCGGAACAAAAAAATGATAAGACGGAAGTGATAGCGAAACGACGAAAAAAAAATCAATTTATCGAGTTGCGGGTTGCGAGTTGCGGGTTACGCGTCCTTCAAAGGGCGTTTGAGCGGAGGACCGTGTCCGCCGCCTTCGGACGTTCAAAACGCGAGATTTGCGAAA
Organism: Macrosiphum euphorbiae; assembly: GCA_949089665.1. Classification (NCBI taxonomy): domain Eukaryota; kingdom Metazoa; phylum Arthropoda; class Insecta; order Hemiptera; family Aphididae; genus Macrosiphum; species Macrosiphum euphorbiae. Next base: position 194,153 of record CARXXK010001217.1, on the reverse strand, counting down.
AAAATCGAACCTAGAGGCGCATGTATATATATTATATGTATGTATATAGCGATACCTACACGGTACCTACTCTCGTTTCCACCCCGGGACTCGAATTTTCGAAATAAACGGCAAATGAAGCAGTCATTACTATTTTTTAATATAGTATTTATAATCTATAGCGGTATTTAACCAAATCGGAATCACGTAAAAACTGTAATATATCAAGTAGGTACTACACGTATAGGTTAGTTAAATTGTAATGTATTTATAAAAGAAACATGTAGGTGGGTCGGTAAATGTTAATTATAATAATTTTTTTGCCCAATAAATATCGTCAAACGAATAATAATAATATATATAATAATATAATAATGCAAATTAAAAAAAAAAATGAACACTTTCGTTAAAAATGATTAATGTGACCAAAAAAAAAAAAACGCAAAAAAAAGAAATCCGAAATATCACGGGCGCCGCAAATTATCGAAAATCCCGGCGGCCGGGTTCGAACCCACGACCCTCGAGTCACCTATCCTAACGCCTAACCAACCTAGCCACCTACTCAGATGAAAACCGGAGTCAATTCTATGACTCTTAAGCCGCGTCCCCGTGCTCGCGAAAGGCGAACGCCGTTTGGAAAGCCGTCAAAGGGCGTTTGAGCGGGCGATCCGACAGCGTCGGCGAGCGGACGACCGGCTTCGCCGCCCTCGGACGTATAATACCCGAGCTTTGCGAAAAAAATCGAACCTCGAGACGCACGTATTTATGCCTGTATATAGCGGTACCTACTCGATACCCCATCGGTACCTACTCTCGTTTAAGCGACGTCGCTCCTCCCCGGGACTCGTTTTTGAAAAAGTAGGTACCCTCGCCGGCTATAAATTTAGCGAGGAACTCGAATACGTCGCCGGCGGGGAGGTCGGACGTCTCGTAGAGTTGCTACACTCGACTCTAGTCGAAAAAGTCGAGAAAACCGTCGAAACGGCGACGACGCGGCGCCCTCGGCGATCGATACGTCCGCCGGGGCACTCGTTTTTGAAAAAGTAGGGCCACGTTTCGACGTTAAATTTAGCGGGGAACGCGAATAAGATCCAAACGGGGAGGTCGATAATCCCCAAAACGCCTAAAACTCGAATTTTCGAAAAAAAATGCAAAAAACGCGCGCGACGGCGGCGCTCGTATCGCACTCGACATCCGCCGCCGCGGGCCCGCCGGGAAAAAAGTAGGGCCGCTCGCCGACTATAAATTTACCGAGGAACGCGAATAAGGTCCGAACGGGGCCGCCCGAGGCCCCCCGGGGGGGTAAAACTCGTTTTTTTTCGAAATTTCTTTGATTTTCGAAAAAAACGGCAAAAAGTGATAAGAGGAGTGATAACGCAGCGACGGCTCCGCCGCCGCCGGGAGACCGCCCGCGGATAGAAATCTAATTTTCTCATTGGCTCTCCCTTACGCTAGTTCGGAATTACTCCATAAGCTGCGCCCTCGGGTTCACGTTTTATAGTATAAGATTATTATTTTCCGTAATATTACGTTCCGGTATTTTACGTTCCACACTATAACTTTCCGTCATATTACAGTCCGTGGTTTTACGGTCCGGGACAGGGTTGCCAGATGTGGCGATAATTCGCCAAAGTGGCTACATTTATTATCACTTTGGCTAATGAATAGAAGATTTGGCGACTGGCGATGACAATGGCTAAATTTTTTTAAAAAATGGCTATAAATTGGCTACATTTTGATATCAGATTTCTCATACAAAAAAACAAGAAAACATTTTTTTTTTTAAATTTTAAGTCAATAGATTTGTATAATTATTATGTATTATTATTTATTTATAAGGCGGTAAGCGGTACTATAGAATTACGATTGTCTTATTCTGTGTTACGATGTTCTATGATTTAAACTGTGGTGATTAGTGAGTTATCAATGATATGTTATCAACAAAAAACGGCGTTTTGGCGCCTTACCGCATGCCTTACCGAACTTTATCACCGCTTTGGAGCTCAACATCGAAAATTGATAGTGTGTACTGTGTAGTGTGTTCCATCGGGCTTGTACCATTGCCACGACTATTTACTACTCCGACTATTTACTACTCCGATTTATAAATTAAAATGGACGCCTATGCTACTGCTTCGACACGTAGCACGCCAAAAAGCCACCCGACAAATAACCACCCGACATAAGGCCACGTGATAACGACAAAAAACCATTCGACAAAACGCCATCACCAAAATCCGACAAAATGCCACCCGACAAAAAACCATCGTACCACACTACCAACCGTAAATTTGCGAATGAAAATCGTACACTAATGAATCGTCAAAAAGCCACTCGACAAATAACCACCCGCCATAAAGCCACATGTAAACGACAAAAAGCCATTCGACAAAACACCATCATCATAATTCGACAAGAAGCCACTCGACAAAAAACCATCATACCACACTACCAACCGTATAAATACGGTAACATTATCGTATTAATACGATAAAAATATCGACAAAATGTCACTTAAATTAATTATCAAAATGAATTAAGTTTTTGGCGCTTGATTTGAAACACTAATCAGATAATAAATATTAAAATTTAAAACTCATGTCTCATGGGCCATGGCATAACATTTTAAAATGTCAGGACTCACGTCGTTAAGAATTTTCTTCAGTGCTTCAACATTTTCAAGTTACAAGTTGCGAATTATTGTTGATGATTATTAAATAATGTTCGATATATTTCAACATGAACAACTAAATTAATTAAATCGAAACGTTTAAAACCAGAAAGTAAGTACTTCTAAATTCTGAGTGGAGCGAAGAATGTGGCAACGATTTTCCGATGTGTTTAATACTAATTTTTTTTTGTCTGTAAACACCTTTCAGGGGGGGCACTAATAACTATAAAAACTAATAACGCATCAATTAAAATACATTTTGTACTATATATACTTTTCTTGTAGAAAGTAAATCTAGTTAGTATACTTTGGAGGGTAAAAAGTAAGACATTTCAGTAATTTTTAAAGGGGATTTGGTTAAGAAAAAAAAAAAATATGAAAATTGAAATCTTTTGGTACCTAATACTTTTATATTTTTTTGGTGTAACAGAAACTTTTAACTTTTAAGTATATATAAACGTTGTATATAAGTACTTTAAATTTCACCAAATATTTATATGATCTTTATCCATACATCATATAATTTTCAAAATATTTTGACTCTTAATGAGCTATTTGTAACCATCAGAAATTTGCTTTCAATTATCGTTATTTACTATATATTATATATAATATATTAATATATTAATGGTTTATTTAACTTGCCAGTAAATAAAAAATGTATTAGTTGATATAATTAGATGATACCATTATATTATTATTTATATTATATAATAAATATATAGGTCCTTAATACAAAAACCATGTGTTATTGTAAAAAAAGGAAAATATTCGTTTGACAACAACTTATTAGAGTTGAATATATTAGTTTTAATAATAACATTTAATTAATAATATAATAATTGAACAAAACCTTTGTCACAAAATATTTATAAAAAAAAAAAAAAAAGATTACAATAAACAAATAAAAAATAACATGACATATTACCTGAGTTAGGGCAATATGTTATACAGTTTTTATATAACTTAATTAGTAATTAATTACAATATTTTAATGTAATTAAAATGTATTTTTTAGCTAAATTATTTCATTTTATGAAACCTTAATATTTGTCAATTATTTTACATTTCTATATTAGAGGTACTTATCAATAGATATAAAATTAATAAATTAATAAACTGTCGACTGATAAACAACTTACAACTAGATATAGAACTTCAAACCTTACAACAAATTTGAAGATATCAATAAATTAGTTATGATTGTACATTTGTACCTACAGTATAATTACACAAAGAAATTTATATTTTATATATTATTTACATTTCTTGTTCATCAAAATATATTAGCATACTTATTTTTATTTAATACTATATAACATTGAATACATATAATTAATACAGTGTATTAGTTTAAACGAAATCTTGGTCACAAAATATTTAATTAAAAAAAAGATTAGAATCAAAAGTGAGAATTATTGTTACCTTAGTTACATTTGAGTAGTTAGGGTAGTGATTTACAGTTTTTATATAACTCAATAAGTAATTAACTATGATATTTAAAATTGTGTTGAAACTATATTATAGGTGCATATTTAATTTCATATGAAACTATCAAAGATTTAAATAATTGGTACCCAATTATAGTTATAATTTATAATAATATATTATATATTATAATTATAGCTTATATTTTAATATACAATAAAAATAATGACAAAAAATAAAATTAATGAAAAACAAATCGATTTTGTATAACTTGCTTTACAAACTAAACGTCATCCTGAACAGTATACAATATTTAATCATCCTGAAGTTTTCTGAACCTGGAAGTTAAATCAATACCTGCAAAATAACAAAATAAATATATATAAATTCAATCTTATGAATACTAAATAAAAATAATATAATACAATCTTTTTTGAATTTAAACACGCAGGTAATATCAATATTATAAATTTAATATATTTTTAAAAATATGCGTTTGTATTCTAGTATTCATTCAAATAAAAATGTCAGTGCCTAAAGTGGAAAGTGAAATATATTATTATTATAAGTGAGTTTTAAGTACTTTTTAAGTTAGCAATAATATATTTTATATTTTACTAATATTTACTAAGGTTACTAGAAGGCATGTTATTGTTTACAAACTACTGTAGAAATTAATTTTACTAAATAACCCTAGCAAACTATAGAAACAAATCTTATACTAACCACTTAGAATCACTTACGACTAAGGACGGTTCTCTCTGGAAAGCTACCAAACAACTTCTTCGTATACGAAATCCCCCAGCCACCCTACGCAATGCAAATGGAAACTGGGCACACTCTGATGAGGAGAAAGCTAACATATTCGCAAACCATCTCGCTGATACTTTTCAACCTCACAATACCATTCTCCTTCCGGAAAAAATTAATATAGTTGAACAATTTCTCAACTCACCACTACAAATGTCCCTCCCACCGAAGCACATATCTCCTGCTGAAATTCGCTATATAATATCTAAACTCCCCAGGAAAAAGTCTCCTGGCTATGATCTAATAACTTCTGAAATACTCAACCAGCTTCCAAAAAAAGTTATCGTACTTCTCACCTATATATTTAACTCAATGCTCCGATTATCTTACTTCCCTATATTATGGAAGTTTTCCACTATCATACTCATTCTCAAACCAAAAAAACCACCCGACTGTCCAACATCATATAGACCTATTAGCCTGCTTCCAATACTGTCGAAAGTGTTTGAAAAAATATCATTAAAAAGAATCTTAAACATTATCGCTGAATCCAAAGTCTTACCTGACTCTCAGTTTGGTTTTCGTACCAAACACTCCACGATACATCAAATTCACCGTATAGTAGATAAAATATCATTTTCTCTAGAAGAAAAACAATATTGCACTGGGGCCTTCCTTGACGTTTCTCAAGCCTTTGACCGAGTCTGGCACGCAGGCCTTTTATTTAAGCTGAAACTCATCCTACCGTCTACTTATTATCTTATACTCAAGTCCTACCTAGAAGATCGTTTCTTCTCGGTACGTTATGGTTCATCTAACTCCTCACCAAAACCCATAAATGCAGGAGTCCCCCAGGGCGCAGTCACTGCTCCTCTGTTATTTAATATATTCGTATCTGATCAACCCACGCTGCCCACTAGCCTCATCGCTGACTTTGCCGATGACAAAGCTATTTTAACCAATAGCCATGATCCATCCATTGCTTCCTCGCATATCCAAGAACACCTATCCCTCCTCGAAAAATGGTATAAGGAGTGGGGTGTGAAAATATAAGAATCTAAATCTATACAATGTACCTTCACTCTTAGGAAGGGAATATGCCCATCTATTACCTTAAATGAGCAAATCTTGCCAACCGCGCAGAGCACTCGCTATCTAGGCATAATCATTGATCAACGCCTCACATGGTCTCCTCATCTTCGCAGCAAACTGCTATCCTTAAACAATCGATTTCGTCTTCTCCGCTCTCTCCTAACCTCCAAACACATAAAACTACCAACCAAGCTTCTAATATATAAACTTTATCTTAAACCAATGTGGACGTACTGAATTCAATTATGGGGCTCTGCAAAAATTTCAAACACTAACCGTATCCAACGCTTCCAATCCAAAACGCTCCGAGCCATAACTAAAGCACCATTCTACGTGTCCAACCAGACCTTACATAACGATCTTGCCATCTCACCCGTCTGTGATGTAGCTAGAACTTTTTATAGACGATTTAACTTATCTGTTAAAAACCATGATAATCCCCTAATTAAAGGACTTGCGTCGGCAAACATACCCGATAATCCTAGGAAAAGACTAAAAAGGCGGTGGTGTCGGGACCTATTAATTTAGTTAATTACCTAATCTTTTTCTATTTATAAATAATTGTTAACTTATTTAAATGTATATAAACAGCTGACAAAGTGTCTTCACTGGAAGGCTTCTTAAATCCGTCCTTTCCTCAAGCCACTTATTCATTCAATTATCTATTTTACTTATTGTTCATATTTTTATTGTAACAGATTGTAAATAAAAATTATAAAAATAAAAAAAAAAAAAAAAAAAAAAATGTTTAATGCTGATGTATGTTTACTATTTTGTTTATTATTGACATCTACTTTATGTATATTTTCTATTATTACATTATTAGGTACCATTCATACCTTATTGTTGTTACCTACTTTAAAATATTTGTACGACTAATGTGGTTTCTATGTTACAAATAGGGCAACGGTTGTGGATTAAATTGCCCAAGCAATCTCTGCACAAACATTTGTGTCCACAGGGAATGCATGCATGGCTGTTTACATTGATTAAACAAATAACACAGCAATTGGCTGGTCTTGGTTGAACTTGATTGATATCGAGAGGAACATGAGGGATGTTTTCCCTGTCTTGAGCCCTCCTCCGTTCCTCAATTTCCGCCATGGCAATGAACACCGGATCATCATCCTCCTCCAATACAAAATCAGGTTCATCTAGATTATAATAAAATACAGGTACTTAAAAAATAAGTAAATAAATAACATTTAAATTAATAATAATGGTTACCGTTAAAAATATTTAATGCATTATCTTGTTCTGTTTCCATCTCCCTTCTGCGATTTTGTTGTTGTAAAATTAATTCTCTTAATTCATTTTGTCTATTAAAACCTAATTTCAAAATTGAGTTTAATCTATATTTGTTTATGAAACATCTAATTTATAAAAAAAATCATTAGGTGAATGGTAAAAATAAAATTCTACATGAAACTAAATCTCTTTGAATCAAACATTTAATAAAACTTATAACTATACCTACATAATAATAATATAATAAAGACTGCAATACATAATATTAGAGAGACTATAAGTATAAAATTAGCAACCGTATATGAACACTTTTGTCTTTATACCTATAGTTTTAATGTTAATAATACTAATTTGTGTGGGTAATTAGGTCACCAGTTAAGTACTTTTTAATTATATTTTTAATTTTATTATTTAAGTAACATCCAAAACATTTAATACAACAAATTAATATACAATGCTCGTAATAGGAATAGGTAGGCATTGGACGTATTTTCATGGGGGGATCCCTGTGCATATTTGAGCAATTCTTAGCATATTTGTGAATATTTCGCATTTTTTTTTTTTTAGTGCATTTAGAATGGTCGGAAAAATCCTATTTGGATAACATTCAAAAATATTTTTAAAATAAATTCGGTTTGGGTAGATAGTATAGGCGCAAATAGCGCTTGAGATTTGGTGAGGCTGAAGCCTGAAAAGTCCTACTATTATAATATTAAATAAGCTTAAAAAAAATCTAGAAAATATTACGGAGGGCTGTTCAAATTGATGGTGGTAGCTTCTTCCTATTTGTGTACAAAGAAATGAAAATCAGAAGATACCTATGTGGTTGGTTTTGTATTTGAATACCAAGTCTTTCTATTCCTATACACAATATATTAACAATTGAACATATATTCGTAAGTACTTAAATGGTATTATTTTGAGCTCAAATATTTTAAATTTGATAAATATCAAACCTCCAACAACGTCATCTTCCACATTTTCAGTAGGAATCTGTTCTGAAATGTTATTTAAACAAAATAATAATTAGATAATTGCATATTGTCATTGTGAACATTGAACTGTGAATATTTTAGTTATTTTTTTATTAACCTTCAATAGTTTCCACGATTTGGGGTGGAACAATCCCAACGTTCCCAGCTCCACACCTTCGTTCTAGAAATACAATTTTTTAATGTAAATATTGTATGTTACGCAAAATGATTTCTTTTATTTACAGTCACTTGAAGATAACTAATTATTGTTTATTTATTTTATATGTATATTTCATACCTGCATCATAAGCCAAATGCCCAGTGTAGAGGAGAAATTCTCTAATAGAAATCCTGCTCTGTTCAGTGGCTTCGCCGATTTTTTTGTCGATTTGAACATAAGCCCGACGTCGGGCTCTTAGAACTGGTCTGCTTTGCATCCTCTCGTACTTTGTGCCGTATTCATGTTCGATTTTGAGTAATGTTTCTATTGATATTATTCATTGAAGTATTATAATTTATTGCATTAGTTAGAAACTAGAGTGGAGTATGTATATGACTTCCGATTGGTTTGGAAAAATACTCATCAATTAAGGAAGAATAAAGTACATTATTGAACATAAATCATAATATTTTAAAAACAAAGTGTGGTTTTTGTCAATCGCATCTACCAGATAAGTTATATAAAAAGTTTGAAGTTACAAAAAAATATAACTTTTATTAATGTAAATGTTGATTTTATTATTTTGGTGATGTTAAATTTAACTTACTGGTAAAATGCCAAATACCAGGACGTGGACTATTCATAATAGTGTTTAAATGGCGGTGAAATATCTCCTGGTCGTTGTTTGTTCTCCTTGGCATGCCATGTACACAAAAGGTTTCCGGTCCAACACCTAATGTTAATTAATATTATTACAGATAAAGACTACTTAAGGTAGGGTTTTAAATATTCTGTTTAATTTTTGTAATTATGTTTAAAAAAATCTGCAACTGGTTTGACTGAATATGAAGACTTAAACTTACAGAAAAAACAAAGTTACGATTTATTTTATTTAATTACTTATGATTTAACTTTTAAAATTAGATACTTAGTAATCTCAATATATTCATTAATTTATAAGGATTCATTAAAAGAATAAATTGTGACTAAATAGATATTAAAACTCAATTTGTATCATAATATATTATTGAAATATGAAAATTTAAGTATTTACTATCTGTAAAATAAATGGCTATTATAAGTATTGAATTTTGAAATTCTATTCGTAAGTCTAAAATGTTACTAATTATCTTAATAATCTTATATGTACTACCTATTTAAACAGTTTTAATTATTAAACAAATTTTAAAAAGAAAATGATAGGTAAGTAAAACTAATTCTTTTAGAATAACTCACGTTCCATCCACTGATTTTTAAAATATGTAACATATCTTTCAGCAACCTCACTATTGGGTGAAAGCCTCGCCTCGTTGGCCACCGCTTCAAAGCCTTCATCTATCCTGTTTGCTGGCAAAAGTGCCAGAGCTTTGGACATACGAAGCATAGTATGCAGTGCATTATCAGTCCTGTATACTTGTCTCCGTATGCCAAAGTCTCTTGCATTCTTTTCGAGTGCCTATTTATATAAAAGTTAATGTTTAAGGAACTTGTTTTAATTTTAATATTATTTAATCATTAAACTGCACAATTCCACAAATCAAAATTTATCTAAATTTTATCATACAGAATTAAAATTGTTACATTTTTTAGGAAATCTTACTTGGGCCATATGGAACCAGCATTTCTGTAATCTGACTCTGGGAAAAATGTTGGTCAATGCGTTACTCAACCCTACTTCATAGTCAGTGACAATTTTACTTGCACTAATACCTGGAACACAAGTCTTAATATGGTCCAATACACTAGTGTACGCCGTTTCAGTTTTGCGGGTCATTAATGCGTATGCAACGGGAAATGCCTGTTAAAATAAATAAAATAGTTAGGTATTTACTAAATATTATTTAATTTATAAAAAATTGGTATAATGTATTAATATATAGCATTAAGTATGTATTAACGTTTAAACAAAGTTTACCTGGTCCATGTACATGGCCATAATTATCAACAGTTGTTCTGTTTGTGGAACAAGGGGCCTGCTTTTAAACGTGGCATCTATATGAAGTTCTTGAGCAGAAGTCAATAGGCTAAAAATTGTTCAAATTAAGATACATGTTGAATATACCGAGGAGTAGATTTATATTCTAACATTATGTTCTTGACAGTTAAAATTAATTACTTTTCCATGGATGGAGATATAAAAACGACTGCTGATCCAGCGTCTGGAGGACCCATGACAAACCCTCTGAACATTGCTCGTCCATTAGCAGTTCTGAATAGATGAACGTAGCGAGCATCTACCAGATTACCTGCGTATTCCATCAGATCACCTGGTATTTTAGGTTGCGCTGCAGCTCTAGTCCTTTCCATGGTTCTCAAAAGAGAAGTATACTCTAGACAATGTTCAAACCCTTGTGTTCTAAACAGTTGATGCCTAAGATAAAAAAACAATAAATATGTGCAACATTTTTTTAAAAGTAAAAAGTACTGCTTCTGCCACTTCATAATTATTGTTAAACGAAAAGACAAAATTACTACCTACCTTGATGTCTCTTCTTCATAAATCAGTCGAAGTGGAGTACATTCTTCCACACACCTTCGTAAAATACTCTGTTTTAAAGTCACTAGGGCTAAATAGTTCATGTCAGGACCATGTGTAGTGTGAGTACGTTTCTCAAACAATAAATTTTCCACAATGAGACCTTTAAGAAATTGGTAATACAACAATTTGTAAGTTCCTTAAATAAGTTCCTTGTAAATTACTTTTCCACAAAAATTATCATATTTATTACATAAGAAACCTATTTTAATAATTAAAATTGGTGAGTGTATTTACTATTTATATTAGGTGCCTGCATGTAGACTCTTTCATTTTTTCAAATTGTATTTATTAAAACCAACTATATTTTAATGTAAATAAAAATATTTCAAAAAATATTACATTACAATTATAATATAGGTAGTACTAAATATTCCTTGGGTATTTTTCAACTCCAGAGAGTGAAACAGATACCTATCTATTACACTAGTCCTTTTAAAATAACAAAATAATATGCTAAATACTCATAGGTGTAAATAGTGTTTGAAATTTAGGGGCGGCCGTAGATCAGGTCTCTACTTATAACTCCGACCAATTTACGGAGTGTCGTACCCCTGGTGTTACGAAACTCCGTGCGTTGGCTGAACCAGGCGATTGCGGCCTTGAACACGGACTTCAGGAGGGCGTGGCATACGTGAAAACCCCGCGTCCCATATCCCGCCTTAGTCTTGGAACCAATTTTATAATATACGGGTCTAACATCATGTTGGTGCGGGAACCAATTCCATGTTTTTCGTAGGTTCAGACTTCAGATCATAGGGAACCAATACCGCAATCAGCTGATCGAGTTTCGCTTCTATTCTGTTCTATGCTACTGTTGTGTCTGTGTGTCTGTAACGGAAATACGAATACGGAATATACAGAGCATGTGATAGGTCCACCGACCACCACTCCATCGCATCGACGGTTATTACTTATTATACTATTGGCAGTTGCAAGTTTCACTCTTCCACGTTATCACTTTGTACTAAGAGCAATAAGTTCCTCTTGCCATTGTTTATACTTTATAGTTTATGATAATATATTTATATTTACTTACTTAATATAAAATACAATTTTTACATCTTAACAAAAACAAAAAAATTCACAATTGTTCTATAATATTTAAATACCTAATTTCTTAGGAAACGATAATATAATAATATAATGTACAACAATATAGATATAGTAATAAATATTTATTTTATTTAACGATTCGTACAATATGTTAATTTAGTCTCTTATGTATGTATGAATCAGCGGAAAAGCCACTTTTTGGTTGGCATATTCAAAAATCATACATTTGCACATTATATTTTTTACAGGCCAACTTTCCAAGTGGCTATTTAATTCATTCACTACATATATACATAATTTGGAACTGTGTAAAGGACGCTTATAAAAATCCATAACAGATGTAAAACGATGTCCTAGAATATATATTTGTCCATTTAATGTATGACATATATTAACAACTTTTATAATATTTTTATCAATCGTTTGTACATAGCAGTCAGCTTTATTATTGATCTTAATCTCAGTATTTTTTTAATATAATATGTTAAACTGTGAAACTGTTTGTAAGTTGAGCAATAAAGGCACTCCACTATGTTGATTTTTACAATTATATATTTCATTGAATGTATCAAAATGATTTTGTGGTTTGAAATGTGTACGTTCCGCATATCGTTTTACCACTTGTTGAAGTGGCTGATTACTTTTTCTAATTAATTTCTTTAATGTGGACATATGATTTTCGAATGGAAAAGCTGAACAATTATCTAACGATCCAAAACGTCACATAATCATCACATATATGTTGAAATGAGTGCACATTGTGTGAAATCCATTCTTTTCCATAAATATCACCAAACTTTCGTACAAAATATATGACTAATTCATTTACAAATTTTAATAAATTTTCACTAATATTTGGAGTTAAAAAAGAAGTCATGATAATATGAAAGCTCAAAAAATGGAAGTAGCACTCTTCACTTATTATATTTTTTAGCACCACAGGACCTACACCGAAAAAAATATCATTTGTAATATTAATAATATGATATTGTCGAAGTTTAACAATGTTAATCTTGTCACCTGGATAATAAATTGTGTGAATAACAAGATATTTTGTAAAAACAATGTAATATATTGTAACGTCACAGCATTTTTTGCATTCATATTATTACAATAACAAACATACCTGTACCCATATTGCCACTAATGAGCGTACCTTATTTATAAATTATTACGATTATCGCGCGCTATTGCAGAAATGACCGCAGTATTATGTAATTATTGTTCCCCGGCCCCCACAAACCCGCAGTGCACGGTGTCTTCATGTCGCCACACACGGCCGCCGTTGCTGTCGGCGCTTTTGTCGCGTCCGACGGCACCGCACCGGCAGAACAGTCCTGAACGACCCGAACATATTGTACATTCCCACACAATGACGACACTGACCTGCCCCACCAACGAAGAGAAAAGCTCCGCCGCCGGCAACAAGCCACCGCCGTCGCCGGGTTTCCGTGTCAGCAAAATCACTCTTTTTACGGCCTTTCACCTGCCTGGACGCCTGGTTAACATCTCCACACCTGCCCGGTCGACTTCATACACTCGTCTTTGTTAAACGACCTGCAGACCACGAGGCAACCGAGTTGATCGACAAACAACCCACTTCCGAGAATCGTTTTCAACTACCGTCAACATACTGGGACACCTGCGATCGCTCACCATGATGGGCTGAGTGAACCACGAGGGCCCGGGCGGCGGCCACAACTGCTCCAGCTTACAACATCGACCACGCAGCTCGTCACATCAAAATATCAAATGTCGTAATATGTTTTTATTTCCCCTGTCCCCCCTTTCCCGGCACGCTTTCCCGGTAACCCTGCGAGGACACACCATGAGTAATATGGTGTGTCGCCTCCGGCGGGCCGGGAAAGCATGCGACCAAAGTTAAATTATTACTTTATATATGCCATGTGCCACCAAATTATATTGTTTGCATTTGCCGTGCGCCAAAATTATTAGATCATATTATCATAGTTATATTATTCTTAATCTTTATAATGTTTAAATTTCAATTTCCCCTTGTAATGCCAATTTAATATATCCACGTGATTACCCTAAAACTTTTCTTACTATTTTATATTATTTTCCCCTTTAATAAATCCTCGGCATTCACTTGCCGTTGCGTGTTCAAAGCCTGTGAGCTCCACCGACTTGGCCCTTGGGTCATCACGCGGTGCGGCTCACAGGTCGCGACAAAAGTGTTCCCCTTTTGTCGTGGGTGGTTTACGGAGCCCTAAAAAGCTCCGTATTCTCTCATATGGCGACCGTGACAGGACCCATGTCCCAATCCCCTTTGTAATTAATAATATTTTTTTTTTCTCTTCTCTTCTCTAAAATCACTTAAAATTAAAAACCACGCTCTCAAAATTTAAAATATTAAAATCTCTTCTTTCTATGGCAAATAAAGTTAGGTCTAAAACATATAAATTTTTCTTTCTGGCAAGCACATGGCAAAAAATAAATTATCCATTTTCATCTTTAAAACTTTTCACTTCTTAACATTAATAACTCTTAAAATCGAACCGCCCAAACTCCCTACTCGTGCTACTCCCCAAAAATCCCATATTTTTATTAAATTAAATTATTTTAATATGACAAAAATTTTATACTCTTGCAAGAGATCTCTCAATATTATTATTACATTAAAATTACCTTCACAGTCATATTATTATTCTCATTTACCTATGGTAGAAAAAAAAAATATATTGTAAAATTAATATGCAGAATGATGCAACACCTACCAAGGTAAGATTATTATTATTCTCTTTTTATGTCCCCCCTGCTGAAAAATTGTTATCCAGTAATTATTTCAGAAATTGTTCCTGCTCGGTGTGTGCGTGCTGGCTGAGGATGCGGCAGAGGCGTTTGACAAGTGACGGATTTGGCCTGACAGCTGCGGCGACTAGGAACCGGACACTGCATACGACCCGTCTTTTCCCCTTGGTATGTCTTTTATATTTTCCCCTATTGTTCCCCCCTTAATTATGCTCCCTAAGACCCGTTTTTTCCTCCCTCACATAACACTGCTAGGTTCATTTCTGTAGGAACGCGCGATAACTCTTGTTTTTCCCCAGACCACATGGTCAACTTTATATTATTATAACTCATATTCTTGTAAAGACCTCATGGTCAAATTTATTATATTATATTAAAATCTGCGGATTGTCAATGTTATTATGCTCATTAGCTTATTAAAATTATTATTATTTCAAATGTAGAAAATTAAATATTATACCTTGGTACACAACAAAAATTATTATATTATAACTCAAAATACATTTTTATTCTCATTCTCAACTACAAATACTGTAAGAAAAGTAAAATATATGATATCAAAAAACTTAATGCTTATTAAATCAGATATTAACAATTATATTAAAAACATTAGTAAAATATTAAAAATATTCACTCATTCTTGTAAAAGTAATCAAACTCATTATTCAAACTGTTAACTTTAAAATTTAAAACTATTATTCTCTTGCAAGCTGTGTCCCCATAACTAGTTTATTTAAAATATTCACTATTTCCCCTATTATTTAAAACCATTAGTATTATTATGTTTCCCTTGTTATAAAATGTTTCCCTTAATATAAATTTTACTATACGACTATATAACGACTGATGTGCTGCTAGGTAGCTTGAAGGCTAGGTAGTTTGTCCTGCTTAGGGCCCCATTATATTACATATTATAAATTATAAATTAAATCTATTTCTTTTTGACTATCTCAAAGTTATTATCTTCATATTAGACTTACAATTATTATCTGTCTTAGGACATTTAGTCAACTTTTATATTAAAATATCATATTTCCTTTAGTATAACCTGTTATAATTAATTATTATTTTGTTAAATTAAAATTGATTTTCCCCTATATTATTTACCTTGTAGTATAACAATCTATATTACATTTTTATTATTATTATTAAATTACTCCTTCTGGTACGCTTAGTGCACCACTATTTAAATATTCTCTTATTAGTACTTTCATTATTTCACTGTTACTGTGGTCACATTTAAATTAATTATCACTTATTATTATTACTATTCTATTCTTATTTTGTTTATGAATTGGTGCTACGCATAAGGAGGTTTATTGTATAGTATTATTTTAATACTTGGACCAGTTCTCCACTTTATTGTTTAGCAACAATTTTTCATTTTATAATTACTTCAATATAACTATTTAATATTTTCCAATATTTTCCCCTATTACTATTACACTATTTAAATTAATATTATTTAAAAAAAAAAAAAAATTATTACTGTTTTATTAAGTCACCTTTACTTTGGTTTCTTGATATTTTATTTATCATTATATTATCTTATTAATTCAATCTCCTAAAAGGTTCTGTTAACTATTAAACTACTTTAAAAAAAAAAAAAAAATTATCATTATAAAATATTTTAAAACATTTCCCTATTCTATTACTTTAATTATTATAAATATTTTTTTTTTTTTTTGTGTGCTCTGCCCACTAAGCTAGCTGGTTCTTAAACCAACGTCCCCAATACTGAAACACTCTGGTGTTTATTCGTGACTGATCCATGCATAGTGCTGGTCAACGCCGGACCAAACAGCCTGATAGGTTCAATCCCTCCAATTATTACCCCTCCCCCATACTTCCTGCCACTGATTTTGATATCACCATGTCAGGTACTGAAGATGCAAATCAATCCCTAGTAGGAAACCCCTCCCTCTCTTTAGAGTCGTTGGCCCAGTTAATATCCAACATGTCTGATGCGTTCAACTCTCAGCTAGATAATGTCTCCCGGAAGTTCGGTGAACTCGACGCGCGCCTGGATGAACTATGTCTTAGAATCGATGACAATGACTCTGAAGTCAACGTTAAGTTCACACAATTTCAATCCTCAGTCAACAAAGATCTCATTGCCATACAAAACGAAAATTCCCAACAACAACAGCGGACCCAAGAATCCCAAAAATGTACAATCAATTCCCAACGCGCGCTTAGTGACACCATCAGAGCCCTCGGAGATAGGATCAGCCTTGTCGAAGGTCAAAGTGCCAGGCTAGCTGCTCTGGAAAATAAATTTCAAAATTCTGTCCCTCTAGTTTCCCCCCCAATAACCTGTTCACAGTCAATGCCTCAAGTTTCCTTTAATAGTATCTTAACTTCCACTACCGTCGCTCATCCTATTCCAACACAATCCGCTATCCCTTCAAATACTTCTAGTTTTTCCGCCCCTAATTACAATATATCATTTCCTAACCAAACCACGTCCACAATAAATAGTACCACCCTTTCCAACAGCACTGGCATTAGCCTCGATTCTGCAAAGCTTCCCCCCTATGATGGTCAACTCATTCCAGTTCACCCTGAGGAGTTCATTGAACAGGCCGAACAGTATTTTCTCACCCAGCCCCCAGTCCCCGATAATGTCAAAATTATATCAAGTCTAAATTCGTCGAAGGTGCCCGTCTCTGGTACACCACTCTACTTCCCCCCCAACAAATTATCAAGATTTTTTAGTAACATTTCGTAATCAGTTCTGGTCACCCAATCAACAGCGCGCAATCCGAAACGAACTCTATCGCCCCTACTTCCACAGAGACTCATCATCTCTGCAGAAGCACGCGATGGATTGGATCAGTAAGGCCCGGTTCTTGCAGCCACCAATCGATCAGGCCGAGATGGTTGATCAGATCACTTCCCACTTCACCTTTAACATTTCCATTGCCCTCAGAGGTCTCCGTATCACCACCACTAATGAACTCGTTCAACAACTCTCCCACATTCAGCAAGCTCATTCCCCTCCAAATAATCAAAATAGTCAAATCTCTTATCAAAATCAAAATAGTCAAAATGCACCCTCTTATCAAAATCAAAACCGAAATTCATTTAACAATTCTTCTGGCCCCAATCAACAAAATAGATATTCTCCTCGTCAAAATAACTATCAACGCCCTCAATATAATTCTCATAATCAATCCGCCCCAACTCCCCCTACCACTACCCCTCCTCCGGAAAACTAGGTCTGACCATGCCCGCGAGGATGTGCACTGTGTCCTCTTCTAATATCAATCCTCATAATATATCAATACTCACCCACCCACTAGCTTCTCTCCCCGATTTCGAACAAACACCTCCTCCAAATTACCGCCCCGAAATTCCCATCACTCTCTTTAATAAATGTCACAATGCTCTCTTAGACTCTGGCGCAACTGTCTCTGCTATCTCTGAAGACCTTTTTAAAATATTAAATCAAAATTCTGACCCAAACGCAATTCCCCTCTTTCCCCTCACAGGCATTCTCTTGACCACGGCACTCAGTCACAAAACAATTAAAGTAAAATCTCAAATCTATTTAAATTTTTATGTTCAAAATTATAAAACACACGGTATATTTCTAGTTGTTCCCCAATTGTCTACACCCTTAATTCTAGGTACCGACTGGTTACTTGAAAACGGGGTGACCATAGACTACAATAGCAAGGAAATCTCCCTCCCCTCTATCAAAGATAACATCCCCTTTAAATTAATTCAAGATAATGATCCAAATAGCTTAGTTAATTCGTTAAAAAATATTACTGTCACTAATGATCCTTTCACCATGTACGAAGGTCCTTCCCACTTAATAAATCAAACCTATCCATTCGAAACAGAAAAAAATATTGCCCTTAATGACATTCCCCTTAATGATTCTCAACACAAATTAATGACCTCCCTCCTTCAAAAATATGATCACATTTTCAAAGACAAACCCGGCCTTCACACTTTCTTCTCTTATAAATTTAATATTAAACCTCATGACCCCTATAAAATTAAACCGTACCCTGTACCCTTCTCTCGTCGTCCCGCCGTACAAAAAGAAATTGACAAGATGATTAAGTGGGGGGTGATCGAAAGATCAGATTCCCCGTACAATAATCCCCTTGTTACTGTAATAAAAGCTGACGGCACACTACGTTTGTGCTTGGACGCTCGTAAATTAAATACTATTATTCTCCCCACTCGAGACGCTTCCCCCCCAATCGATGATATCCTAGCAAAATTTAATAATAAATCCTTTTTCTCTTCTCTTGATTTTTCCTCTGGCTATTGGCAAATCCCACTCGACCCCTCGGTTCGTCAGTACACCAGTTTCCTCTACGACGGAAGGTCCTACCAATTTTGTGTAGTGCCTTTTGGGTTAAATATTTCCAATGCAGCCTTTGGGAAAGGATTAGAAGCCGCCCTAAATAATTATACTAGCCCCTGTCCCTCCCCTAATGACATTCATACCTACGTCGACGACATATTAGTATCCTCCCCTTCTTTCGAAACACACCTTGAGACTCTAGAGTGGATTTTTCACAAAATCTCTCTAGCAGGCCTCACTCTAAAATTTAAAAAATGTCACTTCAATAAAAAACAAATTAAATTTCTCGGTCACTTTATATCCCCTACCGGTATGATCATGGACCCCGACAAAGTTAACGCCCTTCAAAATTTTCCCGAACCTCGTAATAAAAAGGACCTCCAATCATTTTTTGGCTTCTGTAACTTCTATCGTAAATTCTCACAAAATCATTCTTCTCTCTTACACCCCCTTTCTCATCTCATTTGTAAAGACACCCCCTGGATATTCACCGAACAAGATAAAATAGCTTTCCAAAAAATAAAAACTGCTTTCTCCCTTCAAATATCATTAACTCACCCCGATTTTAATATTCCCTTCTGTATCCAAACCGATGCCTCGTACATAGGACTTGGAGCAGAACTTTTCCAAATTAACGCTGCGGGCCAACGCGATACCCTGTCGTTCGCAAGTAGGTCACTGTGTGGTGCCGAAAGGAACTACACAGTGACTGAACTAGAGCTGCTAGGTATTCTGTTTGCCTGTCAGAAATTCAAAATTTATATTCTCGGCCACCCAATTAATTTATATACTGACCATAAAGCTTTAACATTTCTCTTCTCTTGCAAATTAAAAAACTCCCGTCTCACCCGTTGGACTCTTGCACTCCAAGAGTTTGATCTCAAAATTATTCACTGTCCTGGGAAAGACAATCCCATAGATACCCTGTCAAGACACCCCCTTGGTCGCGACGATCAACCACCCAAAGACTCCCCCAGTATTCTACATTATACTCTCCCCCCACCTATTCCTCCCGACATTATTTCAATATTTAACAATATCTCATCTGAACAACAAAAAGACCCCCGCTTAAAAAATATCATTATTAAATTAAAATCAAATCACCCACCAGTCTGGAAGCAATATTATACTTTGAAAAAAGACACTTTATTTATTCGAACAACCAAAGCTAACACCCATTGGTCCCTTTATATTCCTGACCACTTGGTCAAACAAGTTGTATTATTATTCCATTATTATTATGCCCACACTGGTCCCCTTAAAACTGCTCATACTTTAAAAAATATTTGTTATTTCCCCTCATTTCATAAAACCGTCCGTTGTGTCGTACAGGCATGTGAGTTGTGTCAGAAGTGCAAGCCGAAGACCACTCGCATTGCCGGTCCGTTACAACCAATTCTCTCAAATAAGCCCCTTGATAAATTATATATTCGATTATTATTATGATGTCCCTAATTCAAATGTTAAATTCCCTCTAATTGCTAGTCTATGGTCATTCCCAAAAAATTCTGCCCTCTTACTCTACAACAAATGGTTCTCAGGTATTCTTGCAGACACCTTCAACAATTTGTTGGGGGGGTTCTGTAACGTCACAGCATTTTTTGCATTCATATTATTACAATAACAAACATACCTGTACCCATATTGCCACTAATGAGCGTACCTTATTTATAAATTATTACGATTATCGCGCGCTATTGCAGAAATGACCGCAGTATTATGTAATTATTGTTCCCCGGCCCCCACAAACCCGCAGTGCACGGTGTCTTCATGTCGCCACACACGGCCGCCGTTGCTGTCGGCGCTTTTGTCGCGTCCGACGGCACCGCACCGGCAGAACAGTCCTGAACGACCCGAACATATTGTACATTCCCACACAATGACGACACTGACCTGCCCCACCAACGAAGAGAAAAGCTCCGCCGCCGGCAACAAGCCACCGCCGTCGCCGGGTTTCCGTGTCAGCAAAATCACTCTTTTTACGGCCTTTCACCTGCCTGGACGCCTGGTTAACATCTCCACACCTGCCCGGTCGACTTCATACACTCGTCTTTGTTAAACGACCTGCAGACCACGAGGCAACCGAGTTGATCGACAAACAACCCACTTCCGAGAATCGTTTTCAACTACCGTCAACATACTGGGACACCTGCGATCGCTCACCATGATGGGCTGAGTGAACCACGAGGGCCCGGGCGGCGGCCACAACTGCTCCAGCTTACAACATCGACCACGCAGCTCGTCACATCAAAATATCAAATGTCGTAATATGTTTTTATTTCCCCTGTCCCCCCTTTCCCGGCACGCTTTCCCGGTAACCCTGCGAGGACACACCATGAGTAATATGGTGTGTCGCCTCCGGCGGGCCGGGAAAGCATGCGACCAAAGTTAAATTATTACTTTATATATGCCATGTGCCACCAAATTATATTGTTTGCATTTGCCGTGCGCCAAAATTATTAGATCATATTATCATAGTTATATTATTCTTAATCTTTATAATGTTTAAATTTCAATTTCCCCTTGTAATGCTAATTTAATATATCCACGTGATTACCCTAAAACTTTTCTTACTATTTTATATTATTTTCCCCTTTAATAAATCCTCGGCATTCACTTGCCGTTGCGTGTTCAAAGCCTGTGAGCTCCACCGACTTGGCCCTTGGGTCATCACGCGGTGCGGCTCACAGGTCGCGACAAAAGTGTTCCCCTTTTGTCGTGGGTGGTTTACGGAGCCCTAAAAAGCTCCGTATTCTCTCAATATTGTCAATATGATAATTATCATGATTGGCGCAAAAATGATTAATAATATTATTATTGAATCAACAATAGCTATTTTATCCAAAAAATAACATAGGTTGTATTAACAATATGGCATTGTTGATGTTTGATAATATCAATATTGTCATTTGGATAATATCTTGTGTGAATAACAAGATATCTTGTAAAAACAATATAATATATTATTGATTTGATAATCATTATTATTAAAATGAAAATGAAGCTCATAACCTCATAAACTTTCTACAAGTTACAACCCATGTCCATTACCCAGTGACCACTCGTAACGTGTTTTACTGTTTTGAGCAGTTTTGACATTTGATTTGTGCTTTTGTCTTTTGACTTCCCGAGTGGCGGTACCGACTTTTAAGTTAAATAACTGCAATTTGAATAGGTTTACCTATAGCTCCTCGCGGATTCAGTGTGTTGAAAATATTGCATTTGTGGCACTGTGGCAGTTGCGAGTTTGCGACTAACTTCTAATTTCTGTCAATCAGGTAAGTATCCATTATGATATGTTATATTTGCAAATGTGATGTTGGTGAATTGAAAGCTTTAGTTGTACATTATAAATTAATTCATTTACTTAAGCCTGATAGTTCTTATACATGTTTGGAAAATGCTTGTTCACAATCATTTAATTGCTTGTCATCATTTAAAAGGCATGTCAATAAGAAGCATGTAGCTGTTATTTCTACAACATCTCCTAGTCTACAAAGTGGTAACTGTGTACAAGAAATATTTAATATGGCCCCGAGTATAGAATATTCTACTACAGATAGTATTAATAATTATGATGAACTTAAAGATACATTTAACTTTGGAAAATCTGCAAAAGAATTGTATGAAACAACTTTAAAATTTATTGTTAGCTTATACAATAATAACAATTTCAATAATAGTGATGTACTTTATATTCAGTCTGGGATGTCAGAAAATATTTTGAAACCTATAGCCTCCATTCTTAAAATTATGGTCAAAATTAATTTTTCAGAACCTATATTAGTTTCTACTTTTAATAGGCTTGAGGGATTAATACTAGATCCATTTAGTTATTGCAGTACAGAGTATCACTTAAATAATTGGCTTATAAGCAATAACTTGTTATGCAAAGTCCAACAGATAACTATTAATAATCAAATGTGTCCTGTTTCTTATAGTGGTGAGATTTGTTATAACGAAAAAGTAACTAAAGGGGCTCTCTTACCATTACAATTCCAATTTAAACAATTTTTCGAACATGGTAACAATTTCAAAACAAGTTATGATAGGCCAGTTAATTTCCAAACTGACAAAACATCTTTCTCAAATTTTGTACAAGGAAATTTATGGAAACAAAATACATCTCAATATGAAGGAAAAATAGTTTTTCCATACTTTTTGTACATTGATGATTTTGAGATAAATAATCCATTAGGATCTCATGCGACGTATCAATCTATTGCAGCCATTTACTATAGTTTTCCTCTTATTGAAAATAATTCTAAGCTATCAAATATATTTCTAGCTGCATTAATTAAATCAGCTGATTTTAAAGAATTCGGAAATGATCCATGTTTATTGCAAATAATTGATGAAATTAATTATCTTGCTAATGAAGGAATAATTATTACAACAGAACTTGGTGACTTTAAAGTTTATTTTATTCTTGGATTA
Source organism: Macrosiphum euphorbiae (assembly GCA_949089665.1). Taxonomy (NCBI): domain Eukaryota; kingdom Metazoa; phylum Arthropoda; class Insecta; order Hemiptera; family Aphididae; genus Macrosiphum; species Macrosiphum euphorbiae. Next base: position 170,723 of record CARXXK010001217.1, on the reverse strand, counting down.
ATTTTGGGGGACAACATGGGGCTCAACAGTATACTTGAATTCAGTAAGTCATTTTCTTCCAATTATTATTGCCGGTTTTGTAAGTCTCATAAAAATATTGCAAATAAGCTTTGTGAAGAAGATGGCTCATCTATGCGTAATACTAATAACTACTTAGAAGATGTAGCCCAAATGAATTTCAGCGAGACTGGAATTTATAAAAACTCAATTATAAACTCTATTGAACATTTCCATGTCGTAGAAAATTATTGTGTAGATATTATGCACGATATCTTTGAAGGCATATGTCATTATGATATGTGTCACATTATTAAATATTATACTAACACGGCACAGATTATTTCTTTGTACACTTTAAATAAACAAAAAACTAATTTTAATTATGGACCAATTGAAGTTGGTAATATATCTCCTGAAATTACTGAACAACATTTAAACAAATGCCATTTAAAGATGTCAGCTAGAGAAATGATGACATTTGTTCACTTTTTTTCTATCATGGTTGGAGAATTTATTCCTGAAAATGATGAAGTTTGGAAATTTTATTTAACACTTGTTAAGATAATTGATATGCTTCTATCATACAAGTTTACTGAAAGCAAAATTGAATATCTTAAACAACTAATACATCAGCATAACTCTATGTATATAAGGCTATTTAATGATACATTAAAACCTAAGCATCATTTCTTAACGCATTATCCCAATATTATTCGACATGCAGGACCTCTAAGACATTATTGGTGCTTTCGCTTTGAGGGGAAACACAAGGAACTTAAAGCTTATGCACGTACCACATCATCATGGAAAAATATTACTCTGACATTAGCAAAAAAATTTCAATATAAATTTGCTTACATTTTACTACAACCTATTAATACTCTGCACACTGTATTGAAACAAAAACATTGTATAAGCAGCTTATATTCAAGTACTATACTTACCAAAATTTCTCTTACCACAAATGGCACATCTTTTTTTTCTTGTTACAATCAAATAGAGTTCATGGGGACAGTTTACAAAAGAGGATATTATTTAACAACATTTATTGAAGAAATTAATTTATTTGAGATATTAGAATTAGTGGTTATTGATAATCCCATTTTAATAATCTATGTACTAGTTAAACAGATTAAAATAGAAAACTTTAATTCACATCTTGAATCATTCGAAGTTGATAAAGACAGAACCATTGTAAATAACTGTTTGATTATTAAAATAGAAGAATTCAGTGGACCCCCTATTAACATTACACCAACTTCATCAGGCAGATTAATGATCCGTCTAAAAGAATTTTTTTAATAATTTATATTTTTCAACCGTAATTCTATGTATATAATAACGTTATTTTCATATTTGTATATATTATTTTTTTTAAATCTTTAATTAGTATTTTAGCATTTATTAGATTACAGTATAATTTCAAGTAAAATAATAATGGATGGACCAACAGAAACATATATAAATTCACATTATGCTGTTGAATCAAATTGTGTTGATGCTTTGAACTCTGCTGGCGATATGAATTGTTCTGATGATTTGAATTGTGTTGATGCTTTTATTAATACTGATAATGCTGCAAGTATTATAATATATCCACTTACAAAATAATTTTACAAACACTTGTGATTTGTCTTAAAAAATAGCCATTTTAAAATAAATTATTATCCAGCTTTTAACTAATCCCTTAATAACATTTTTAATTTACAGTCTTCAACAATAGTTATGCCATTTCTGCAAGGTTACGTATATCCAGTTGAAGACTTACAACCTTTGCACGATTTACTAAAAGAGTGGAATTTGGAATGTACTTATCAAACTTTACTTGGTAATATAATAATTAACTTATATTGCAATTCCAATCACAATTATAAAACAAGTTTGCTTACATTAACTTAACTTATTTCAGATGAACTAATTGACTTGAAAATTTTGGCAATTAGGAAAGTTGACTATCACACTAATGAACTTTTGAAAAATTACCCACTTGGCATTAAAATATTATTTTCTAATAACTTAGAAAAGTGGCAAAATTCAAAAAAAATCATCTTCTATGACATCACTGCTTCCAACTACTTTGGACAAAAAACTTTCTCAAGAAAAACTTTCTTCAGCCATATCTATAAATCTTGGAGAAATTTTAAATGAGTGCTCAACTGGATTAATGATCAATGACTATTATAAGACAAATCACAAATTTAATGACAATATAAGAACATTGTTGGTCGATACTATTATCAATTATGTCATAACTAAGAAAATATCCATGTCTGTTGCCCTCGCTGCTAATAGTATTGCTGATCAAATTGCTGATATATTTCCAACAGAAGTAAAAGTTAGTATTTTTATTTATTATTATATTTATTCTATTTTACTCATCTTTTCTAACTTTTTAGGATTCATATTTTTTAAAATATGATACAAACAAAAATCCAAAGGGTAAGCTGTATGCTAAATATTACAACTCTATGCGAACTTTGAAAAACAGTGGTCTAATACCCTCTAGCAATCATACAAAACGACCAACCAATCCAATTAATCGTAAACACGATTTACATTTTGGTATATTATTCAGATTTAATATTTAAAAAATTGTTAAAATTATGATACTTATCTTTATTGAATTGGTATGTTGCAGAACCAGAAAATGATGTACAGTATATTCTTGAACAAATTAAACACGATAATAATTGTTCTTTCCCTGACTTAGAATATAAATGGAAAGCAACAACACAGTTCCGTTTAAAAAGTATTCAAACTTCAACCTCTACTCATGATATACTTAACAACTGGAGCAACTATAAATTACCTTTAGGATACAGACTTTATTTTAATTTAAAAATATTAAATATAGTAATTTGCTATAGGTCTACATTATTTATAACTTAACAATTAAAATAATGGTATATTTCTACTTTACCAGGCACCTTTTTATTTGCAATTTTTTTTTTGGAAACTTATGTAGTTAAATACGCTGAAAACGATGGTGAAAACCGAATTTGGGGCACGGACTTAGTTTTGAAGTTATGGCCTAATGAAGTTCACTATTTCGCGATTTTTTTTTTCACTTATTTTGATTGTGATTGTGCCGTGGCTGGCAGTTGTCCGAAAAATGATAAGGTGGTTGTACGTTGGTTAACCTGTGGTTACCCTGTGACCAACTTAAGGTGGTGTTGCACAGCAAGTCGGGGGATATTTTCGATTTGCGGAGCGGAGCGACGGCGCCGAGGAGCTTAGCGAGGAGTGCCGCTAGCACGGCATCACTGTACGATGTCTTTCAACATAATTTAGTTTAGTTTTAATTTTAGTAATTATAATGTAGTGTTTAATTTAGTTTTAATATTTACCTATAGTTGCAAGTTTTTTTTTGTTAGTTTGTTTTTCCCTGCACTTCCATTTGAATTTATCCAAAGACGCTTCTTCGCGTGTTAATGTCATTTTATGAGCTCCATGTCCCCGGCACCCCCACCTCAACATTTTTGAACTTGAAGTGTGCTATTCATTTGTGCTTCGTTTGTGCTTGTTTGTGCTCTTCATCCCGACGTTTGTGCTTTCATTGTTCCCGAGATATCGAACTTTCTAAGTGGGGGTGCCGGGGACATGCTCAGCACCCCCACCTCAAAGATTTTAAATTTGAAGTTGGCCATTCTTTTGTGCTTCGTTTGTGCTTGTTTGTGCTCTTCATCCCGACGTTTGTGCTTTCATTGTTCCCGAGATATCGAACTTTCTAAGTGGGGGTGCCGGGGACATGCTCAGCACCCCCACCTCAAAGATTTTAAATTTGAAGTTGGCCATTCTTTTGTGCTTCGTTTGTGCTTGTTTGTGCTCTTCATCCCGACGTTTGTGCTTTCGCTGTTCCCGAGATATCGAACTTTCTAAGTGGGGGTGCCGGGGACATGCTCAGCACCCCCACCTAAAAAAATTTAAATTTGAAGTGGGCCATTCTTTTGTGCTTCGTTTGTGCTTGTTTGTGCTCTTCATCCCGACGTTTGTGCTTTCACTGTTCCCGAGATATTGAACTTTTCAAGTGGGGGTGCCAGGGACATGCTCAGCACCCCCACCTCAAAGATTTTAAATTTGAAGTGGGCCATTCTTTTGTGCTTCGTTTGTGCTTGTTTGTGCTCTTCATCCCGACGTTTGTGCTTTCATTGTTCCCGAGATATCGAACTTTCTAAGTGGGGGTGCCGGGGACATGCTCAGCACCCCCACCTCAAAGATTTTAAATTTGAAGTTGGCCATTCTTTTGTGCTTCGTTTGTGCTTGTTTGTGCTCTTCATCCCGACGTTTGTGCTTTCACTGTTCCCGAGATATTGAACTTTTCAAGTGGGGGTGCCAGGGACATGCTCAGCACCCCCACCTCAAAGATTTTAAATTTGAAGTGGGCCATTCTTTTGTGCTTCGTTTGTGCTTGTTTGTGCTCTTCATCCCGACGTTTGTGCTTTCGCTGTTCCCGAGATATCGAACTTTCTAAGTGGGGGTGCCGGGGACATGCTCAGCACCCCCACCTAAAAAAATTTAAATTTGAAGTGGGCCATTCTTTTGTGCTTCGTTTGTGCTTGTTTGTGCTCTTCATCCCAACGTTTGTGCTTTCACTGTTCCCGAAATATCGAACTTTCTAAGTGGGGGTGCCGAGGACATGCTCAGCACCCCACCTAAAAAAATTTAAATTTGAAGTGGGCTATTCGTTTGTGCTTGTTTGTGCACTTCATCCCGACGTTTGTGCTTTCGCCATTCCCGAGAAATAGAACTTTCCAATTGGGAGTGCCGGTGTAACCGGCAAATTATATCAACGATATTTTAACTCCCCTAGGGGTATGATTTTCCAAAGGCAATTAGTACTCCCGGCACAAATGTCCTAGGATAATAATACCACCATAGGAGTAAGAAAAACCTGGGAAATTTTTACCCCCGTATAATATTCCTAGGATATTTATACTCCCTGGAATATATTACCAGGAAATTCATACTCACAGCACAACCTTTCTTAGAATTTCTAGACTTGGGGCTACAAAAATCCTCGGACAAGTCTGCCTATGATAATATTCAAATAAATATTTTTAAAGTTTTTTTTTAAGAATTATCAAGTTTTCCTTTCACCCCAACTTCCGAATTTTGAATTCAAACCAAGGGCTTTCCTTTGTGCTGGATTGTGCTTAAATTTCATCGTTCGTGCTGCAACTTTTAAGAAGTTATAAGGGTTAACGATTTTGGGTGTCAGCGAAACGACTGAATCCCCACCTCAGAATTTCAGATTCAAACTTTCGTACTCTACTACTTCCGGAGTTATCTTTATAAATTTAATGAGAGGGTTGTAAAGACATGCTGACCCCCCCCCTCCCCGTAACGAATTGTTTGGTCAAAATCAATCCCATTGGTTTTGACTAAATAAGTGCTTATTTTTTGTACTCTTTGTCCCATCGTTATTATTGATTTACTCGTAGAAAAAGTTAGGTATAAGCTTTTATTACAAGTAGATGATCTGGAATCCTAAAACGGGGATAGTTAAACATTTTATAAAACAATATTATGTATCTAAAGGTCTGCAGGTATAGGTATATATTTTAATTTTGTATAGTTTTATATAATAAGGTGGCGGTACAAGTAACAACTAACAACTAGCCACTAGGTACCAAAGGTACCCAAGACGACAATAATGGGAACATTGACAATAATTATAATAATATTATACACAAATACCTAGGTACCTATCTAGTATAAAATATCTTTGTAGGATAAAAATAAAAGACATGACAATAATATTAAGTAGGTAGGTTTTATAATTGCTTCCCTCATCATATTTTAGTAAAAATTATATTGAATATACTTCACCTGTCAAATGCAAATTTACAATCTACTACATTATTAGGGTTTCACCTATAAAGTGTCTTTTTTAAGAGATTAAATTAGAGTACAGTGGTTAGGTACTTTTTATTCCGGGTACCGCTGACGGGTTGTTTATGCGAAACCTCACGACTACTCATTATTGTAAAAAACAAAACATTGTTGTTCAGTTCAACGGTAAGATTTTTTTAAGTAGGAGATTAGGGATGCAAGTAATATTCTAACATATTTATTATTCATCACTATGTTTTTAACTGTGTTCGAGAGTATAGGTACTCAGTGATTCTTCATTCGAATTGTTTTGGAAATCCAAAAGAGATTTGATTCATCGTACATTTATGGTATGTATTCATATTTAATAAATAATTATTATTTAGTATAATATAATATTATATAAATATTAATATTATAATATTATGTAAAATATAATATACATTTTAAAGATACTAAATGTTTACATAATTATTAATCAATTAATGTTAGCATCATCTAATATATGTAATAACTATTAAGTAATAAGTACCTATAATATCTATGTGATACTAATCCTCTTTTTAAGTGATGCTGCGATTTAATACAATAATCTCCTAAAAAAATATCAAATAAATAAATAATTACATGTACTTATATTTAAAAAATTGTTTATTAAACCGTACAAAATAATAATTAAAATAATTGAAAAAAATAAAATTAATGATTTTTAAAAATTGACAACATTAAAATCAACAAAATATTACAAATATTCATAACTAACATTCTATATTGACACATATAGGATTAGAGTTAAAAAATATGGATTTCTTGAATAAGAAACCACCCATTAGTGACACTTAGCTTGGTTTATAAGCATTTAAAGTTCGAATTTTGACAAAAGGCGTAAAAATCAAGAAAATGTGCAGATTATTTTAAGTTAGAAATTCCTAAAAATTTTCTTTTTTAAATATAAGATTTTAAAATGTAATACAAAATTCCTTAAAAGATTATCTACCTTTATCAAAAAAAAAATGTCTATGTTCAAATTAAATTTTTATTAGCGTTTGAAGTTCATATTTTTACAACATTGGATATTAACCCTATTTCTCATGTAACGATTTTTTTTTATTTTGTTTTAAACAAAAAGGAACCTCAGTTGCAAGTTTAAATTTAGACGAAATTTATCAAATTGAGTATTCACAAATTATTTTAGTTAAAAATGTATAAAATGTTCAACTTTTATATCAAAGGATTGAAAATTTAAAACAAGGTTTCATGTGAATAGGCCATATATATAAATTACTTTATTCACAATAATATCATCAAATATACTTGGTAATATTATCTATGCTGTCTGACAGTTTTCGCTCAGAATCGTTTTTCTTATACAATGATATTATATCATTGGATGCAAATTTAACACCATTCATTTCAGTGATCCCACTTGTGTCTTGTAGCCTACTGTACAGTAGAGCGACACCCTTTTGCCCACCTTTTTTTTCTTTTATTTTGTAGTTATTTATTTATTAAGGGTTTAAGTTAATAAATTAAAAAAAAAAAAAAGGTTTATCACTATCAATAAAAATTCTAATTAAAAAGATTTTTAATAAAAAAAGCTGTTGTATATTAAAGTAAATATTTAATATGTACAATGTTTAATTTATTTATTAATTTTTTAAATGATCTACTTTAAATTTCTGTCAAATTATAATATAATATAAAAAGGCCATCAAATTGATTATTTTCTGAAATATTATTTTATTTTTCAGTTATTGGTAACAAATCACCATGCCTAAAACTTCAAAAATAGATGTGGATAAATTAATAGATGTGATTAAAAAAATTCAAATTTTAAATGAAGATACCAATAAAATTAAAGGACCCGGTCAAAGTTGTTGGACTCGTATTCAAAATGAAATGGATAATACAATAACAGCCAAATACATTTATACCATTGTATTACAAAATAGGTTTGGAATATTTGATAAATTAGGTTTAAACGATAAGTTGAAACAAAATTCATCAACAAATTCACCTAATAATTCAGAAGCCGATTTAATCTCTTCTGAAGAAGACTGCATAGATTTGTCAGGTGGAGAAGATATTGAAGATTCTTTAAATTTTAATATAACTCTTTCTTCTCAAGAATGGATAAATATCAAAGGAGAAAAACCAGTCAAGTATAAACGTTCTGATGGGAAAAATTTTAATAGATCTTATGAAATATTAAAACCACACAAATGGACAAATGTTATAACCGAACATTTCTTTGAACAGACAAAATTGCCATGTTGCTTAGCATATAAATATGCAAAAATATATACCGTAGGGCAAATTTACTTAAAGATAATTGGAAGTTGCATTATATGCTTAAGTCATTTAAAAGGTATAGTAGAACATGCACCAGAAGAATATTCTAGAGTTGTTATTACTTGTACAATTAAGGGTCATTTTCATAACTGTTTAAGTGGAAAAAAAAGAAAAGTGACTGGAAACCAACGAGAAATGTTTTTAGACAAATTAATTAACTGTAATATGTCTGCGGCCTATTTACAAAGATTGGAAGCAAAAAAAAAAATGAACTATGGTGATAAAGAGCCTAGTAGCATACCTACATTGAATGCATTACGTGTGATGAAATATAAGGAACCGAAGAAAGATCAAGTACACAACGATAGAATTTTAGCAGTGTCTATAATGAAGGGTATGTTACCATATAATAGTATATTTCATGATATTGGTTATGACAGGTTCTATTTACATTACTGGTCATCTTTTGAAGTCAATTCATACAGAAATTATAGTAAACGTACACAAATACCTACCATTTGTATAGATGCTACAGGTGCATTGGTAAAAAAAGTTACATTAATTAATGGGAGGGAAACTGGACACATATTTTTATATCAAATAGGCGTTAAAGATTTTGAAAATAATTGTCAGTTTTCAGTTGCACACATGCTCTCTGAACGGCATGACCACAATAGTATTGGTCATTGGCTTACAGAATGGTGTAAAAACAGTATGTCTCCTCCAAAGATAGTTGTAACCGATCAATCTCTGGCTTTGATGATGGCAGTAGTAAAGACATTTACCCAATATTCAACATTAAATAAATACATAAGTGTATGTTCAGATCTGATTATGAAGAAAGACATTGAAATACCTACCTGCATGCTTAGAAATGACTTTAATCACATTATGCATTTAATCAGTTCTTGGTCGGAGTTTAAAACAACAACATCTAGAATAAAAAATTTCTATATGCGTTCCATAGGATTAACTATTGTTAGTATGGACTTTGAAGATGTGAAAAATGTATTAAAGCATGTTTTTACAGTAGCACTTCATGAAACTGATGGACAAAATTCCAATAATGAACCCACAGCATGTGAAAATTCAAAAAAATACTTAAAACAACGTATTGCTACGCATGAAACAGAATTTGATGAAGCTATTAATATTATAGAAGATTTAAATAAATCTAATGAAATTGATTTACAGATTAACAACTTACCAAATACATCTATTTTTGAAGAAATTAAATATATTTATAACAATTGTATTGAAAGCTCTAATAATATATCAAATAACTCTGGTGATCGGGATAACATGCAATTTTGTCCAGCAATTGCAAAAAAGTTATTTAATTTCTGTAAGTTGATACCTTGTTGGTCTTCATTAATGGTTCCTATTTTTAAATATGGTAGTACAACAGAAAGTTCTTCTACTTCGGAAAGTTTGTTTAAAGACCTAAAAACAATAGTTTTTAAACACAAATCGCTACCATTAAGACTTGATGATTTTCTAAAAATTCATGTGAACTCAATAATTGGATCAACAAATATGTTAGCAAGCAAAAGAAAATTTGAACACCAATCACTATCTAACGACAGCCTGCATTCAAAAAAAGAAACAGAGGAACATCAAGTTGAAGATAGTTTAATGAAAAATCAAATACCTAATTTAAAAATTAATGAACAGGACCAGTCATCTGCTAAGAAGAAGATTTCTCATATCAAAGAACCAGAATTCCCCAATTATGATGATCAAGTGGTTGTGGAAAATTGGAAAGGTTTGGGATATGATGTTGGAAAAAAAAAGAAAAAGGGAACATATTTAGACAAGGACCCAACTGTTTTGTTCTACAACGACACGAGCAAGACTAAAAGTAGAGTTATAGGAATACTAAAAAATGGAAATTTTGCTGATTTAAAAAACATTTTTATCGAAGGACAACCTTATAGTGTTACAAATACATGTTCATTTGACAGCATAGTTCATATTATTTGTACATCCTATATTGATAGTACATCATATTCAACATGGATTAATTAAAATAATAATGATTCATTCTTTGCTTTAATAGAAAAGTTAATAAGAGATGGTATTAATGCACAGGCATATAGAAAAAGAGCTAATATTTTGAAGGATGTAATGGCAGATTATAAGATACCCAAGAATTTTGGAGGTATTATGGTTTTAGATGCATCATGTACAGCACACTACTTACTAAAAGAACTATTTCAAAACTATCCATCCCTTAAAGAGCAAAAAAAATGTATAAAATGCAACTATGATGAAACAATATCGTATCCAATAATTCATGCACATTTACCTACCGAAAATTTAAATTTTATGTTAGATATTTTGAAAAGTTCATACAAAGAAAATAACCTTACCTGTACCAATTGTAATGAAATCTTGATAAAAACAGTAATAGCAAGTGAACATTTAATTATAGAACCAATACTACCTACGAATACAAAGAAATTTAATAACAATGCCTCCTTAAAATTGAGCGAAATACCAAGTACACTTCATATTTTTCAAAAAATATACTTTCTCAGAGGACTCATTTCTTTCATAGCACCATCAAGTACACATAAAGATGCTGTTGGACATTATGTATCATTTAATTTTCGAGACACAAACAATAATTGGGAAAGATATGATGATTTGCTTAACTCTGTTCGAAATGTCAGACCGTCTACAGTGGTCCACAACTGTCAAATCATAACATATACATTATGAGGAATGAGGATAAATATCTATTACACTAAAATAATGATAATGTCACTGTTATAATTTTAAGTTAATGATTTTTCTCAAATAATTTATAGTATATTTAATTATTTTTTTAGTACCTATTGCAAGTTTGCCAAATTGTGTTGTTGATTATAAAACATATGTATTTTATTATTATTTTAATATTATATTGGTACAGTATACCTATTATAAACATAAGTGTAAATATACACATTAAGTTGTTTATTATAAAACATGTATTTCATTATTATTTTAATATTCTATTGGTACAGTATACCAATATTGTAAAATGAGTGTTGATATCAACGATAAAATATTTTATTATCTGTTTCATTAATTTTTAAGTAACCAATAAGTTGAAAAATGAAATAGACTACCTATTTTAAGTTACATGTACCTATTTATTTATTCTTTTAATAATTAAATGTTTGATTAAAAATCCTATGTTCATATTTTATTTGTAATATTATAACTTAGGTATAAGTTATATAACACATAAAATCAAAAACTTTCAAGTATCTTCAGTCTAAACATTGATATATTATGTTGGGACAATTTCGTTTAAAGAACATACCTATTAGAACAGTTATTAGAACATAAAGGGTAAAAAAAATAAAAAAAATATATAACAGTATGACAACTTAAAATATTAATTAAAATTAAAATATTCATTTTGGAATGAAAAAGATAATAATAACAATAACTAGTTAGTTTTTTTTCTAACGAGTTGGATAAGACTATTGTACACATTAAATTCAACTAGTTAAGTTACAACGTTAATATGAATTAAAACTAACTAGTTAAGTTAGAAAGTTACTTAAAAAAGTAACTTTCTAACTTAACTTTAACTTTCTAACTAGTTAGTGCCCAGCTTTTACCTACATATTAGGTGCAATAATTTTTATATTTTCAATGTAATTAAATAACCACTTAGTTTCACCATGAGTAACTAATCTATATTGGTGATTATATATTTAATTAAGCACACAAATTGTGCAACTATATATAATGTAATATACCTACTGTATAGTGTATAGGTACAGAACTGTTCATCTATAACGTTAGTATCCGTCTAAATATGTATTTATAATACCTAGGTATATTAGGTTTGTAATTTTGTATATACTATATTTATTAGGTATTTAACTAAGCACACAAATTCTGTAACCATTATAAGAATTAAATTAAATTAACAAACAATACCAATGTGATAGTCACAGCTATTTTTTTTAGAAAAACTGAATACAATTTTATTATAATTTACATTTAATTAGTTAGGTAAACTAATGTATACCTATAATTGCTTAACGTAAACACAATTTTGTGGTTTGATTTAAATACATTTTCTCAAAGATGCATAATAGTAAAACATATTAAACTGACAATTAATGATTAATGCAATGATTATATTAATCTGGATTTTATAATTAATATACCTACTATACAATTAAAAAGTAAGTAGGTACGGGTACCTAACGTTCAATAATTTATATTTTATGTTTTATATTTCTAAACATTAATGCTTTATGCCTATACAATAATATAATACTATAATAGTTTAATAGTATTTTAAGTATATAAAATAAATAGGTAAACTTTATTTAATATAATAAATATATATATTGAATACAGAACAATATAATATGATGCTATACTATGCACAACTCAGTAAACATTTCAGATTTATAAGATGTCTATTTTAGGTCTAAATATCTACGTGGAGATAATAATGAAATAGGGAGGAAATATTACAAGACAAAAACATAATTGGATATTATTAGCTATTAAAATACTTAAGTTAAATAATGTTTGTTAATTGTAAAAAGACAAAATAACAATTTCATGACATTATTTGAGTTTAATTAGGTGTAAAACAAATTAAAATAATTATAATATTAACACACTCTGTACGTTTTATTTATTACTTATCAAACTGTATCATCTTATTATCTTAACCTAGGTACTATCCTCTTGGTACACTAAGTGTAGTCAAAATTAACACTACTAAATCATTGCTCGTAATATTTACCCCTGTAAAGACGTTTTTTCTAGTACTAAATAACTCTTTTATTCCTATTGTAACAAATGCCCCCAACTCAGGTATGTTTTTAGACGAACGACTTAACTGGGCCCACCATATTAAAGCAAAAAGACTGCTATTCAACCAAAAAAACACAGAAACCTCTACTTTTTATTAAATACAAAAAATCAAATATCAACCTTTAAAACAAATTAATTTTTACAAAACATTATTAATGGTCATTTGGTATTACAGTATTCAATTGTAATGAGCGAGCAGCTAAACCATCAAATTTACAAAATAACCAGGAATATCAATCAACTTCACTCTGCTAATAATAGGTGCACCCTAATACGCCAATCACACTTTACACTAAGAGATCAACAGAACAAAAATATTTTCTCACCATCGACCCTTAATGTCTAAAAGTTTTTGTTTAAAATGTTATGATATAGTAGAATTATTTATATTGTTATAATATGTTATGTACCTATTAAATAGGTATCTAAATGTTAATAAATGAAAACATATTAAAATTCATGTAATTCGTGTTTCACATGTAGGTGATCTATAAATTATTAAACTTTATAAATTACTTTATAAAATATATGCTTATAAAAATGTATTTAAATTCTGTGTTGGCATATACATTTAAGTAGGTACATATTTTATAGGTAGATTAAATAAAAATGTAATTAATAATGTAAATAAATAATTAATAATGTATAATGTATTAATTGATACTAATATACAATATTTTTTTAAATTTTCTGTGCAAATATTAATACTTATCTATTAATTTGCGACAGTTGTATCATTTGTTTCTTAAGCTATTAACCATTAAAATCAAATTAATCATTGAGTATTTATATTATTTTATATTTATAAGTAAGTTCTCAAATACCTATAAGTTAAAATTTTTATTTTTTATAATTTTAGTATAAATAAAATTATATGAATTACAATAAAAAGTTAAAATAAAATGCATTATAAAAATATATTACAAGTGTAAATACATAGTGTTAATATAAATTTAAAAAAAAAGTTGTAGGTACACAAGCTAGATCTCATAGTCTTGTACTTCGTTTAATCTGAAAAAAAAAAATGTTACACCATGTTGGTGTAAGAATCTTGAAATAAAATTTCAAATTCATCATTTGTTTTCAAAAACTCAAAAAATGATCCAACAACTCTAAAATGCCCTAAAAAATTAAGAAAATGACCTTAAAACTAAAAAATTCCAAAAAATGCAAAATAAACTTTCTTATTATCATTCAAAAGTACATGAAACAAAATGTTGACAAGACGAACTTGCACTATAAGCTTTGGAAAACAATGCAAAGTGCATCGAAATCCCAGCCCTACTTATAACCAACCATCATCGTCCGACTAAAGTAGGTATGTATTTTATACGAAAAATAGTTTGAAAAAGTCAGACGCACATTACGACCAGTACCTACACATTAACACAAATTTACGGAATATTGAAACGAAACTTCCAACTAATTCCAGGGTGGTGGTTAGACTACTCGACGCGGGCCGGGGGTTATTTCATGCGACTTGGGGGACCCTGGCCCCTTACGAGCCCTAACCTATCCCCCAACACCTACCACTGATTCCAAAATTTTGTTCTTCCTCGTCCCCCCACAAAAGAAACTTATCCCCCAAAATCACCTAACCTAATCCCCAAAAAACCCACTGAAAATTTTACACCCCATCCCCTCAAAAAATCTACTCCCCACGAACCAAACTTTTTTTTTCATCACCACACTACACATAATCTGAGGGGTGCTGAGAATGTCCCCGGACCCCACTAGGAAAGTTCGATATCTCGAGAACGGTGAAAGCACAAACGTCAGGATGAAGAGCACAAACAAGCACAAACGTCGGGATGAAGAGCACAAACAAGCACAAACGAATGACCCATTTCGAATTTTAAAATGTTGAGGTGGGGGTGCTGAGCATGTCCCCAGCACCCCCACTTAGAAAGTTCGATATCTCGGGAACAGTGAAAGCACAAACGTCGGGATGAAGAGCACAAACAAGCACAAACGAATGACCCATTTCGAATTTTAAAATGTTGAGGTGGGGGTGCTGAGCATGTCCCCAGTACCCCCACTTAGAAAGTTCGATATCTCGGGAACAGTGAAAGCACAAACGTCGGGATGAAGAGCACAAACAAGCACAAACGTCGGGATGAAGAGCACAAACAAGCACAAACGAATGACCCATTTCGAATTTTAAAATGTTGAGGTGGGGGTGCTGAGCATGTCCCCAGCACCCCCACTTAGAAAGTTCGATATCTCGGGAACAGTGAAAGCACAAACGTCGGGATGAAGAGCACAAACAAGCACAAACGAAGCACAAACGAATAGCCCACTTCAAATTTAAATTTTTTTAGGTGGGGGTGCTGAGCATGTCCCCGGCACCCCCACTTAGAAAGTTCGATATCTCGGGAACAGTGAAAGCACAAACGTCGGGATGAAGAGCACAAACAAGCACAAACGAAGCACAAACGAATGACCCATTTCGAATTTTAAAATGTTGAGGTGGGGGTGCCGGGGACATGGAGCTCATTTTATGCCCTCTTATGCATTTCGGTGCATTATGTAATACACCAAAATTCTGGAGCATTTCTATTAATGCCAATCCTTCGTTTTGAAGAGACAGTTCTTTTAAGTCATATAAATTTAAACTCTGGACACTCATTGTCTCATTGTAATATATTTTTAAAGAAAATGTAATTTAAGATATTAGAAAAAAACACTAGTTTCTTATATAACAAGTGCAATACTGAAACGTTTTAGATATCTTTGTAATCTCATATTTAAATTGTTTTTGCTCCAAATACATTTATTATTTGTTATATTATCTTAATGAATGTCGTTAAGATAAAAATAATTGGTATATAGTGGTGTTTTCAAAATAGTCGTAATAAACTAGTGTGATGCGCGAATGCGTAAAAATCGCGAAATAGTGAACTTCATTAGGCCATAACTTCAAAACTAAGTTCGTGCCCCAAATTCTGTTTTCACCATAGTTTTCAGCGTACTTAACTACATAAGTTTCCAAAAAAAAAATTGCAAAAAAAAGGGTGCCCGGTAAAGTAGAAATGTTCCGCCAAAGTATAAACAATTTTATTTTTATAGAAAATGTAGTGCTAATAGTGGCTATAGAATAATGATTTAGGACTTAAGTATTAATTTAATGAATACTAAATAGCATATAAATATAATTGATAAAATTAATAACAGACAATAACATTGTAATACCCTATTAAAAATATGCCATTATAGGTATTCACACACATATTATCATTCAGAATCTTATGTTACCTATTGCTTCCATGTCTATACTCTATATTTATAATATTAGTATTATTTTCGTCATGAATTATTTTGTACCAATCTACCTATAACTTACATTATCTGTTTTTGTTTTTGTTTTTACCTTTATTGTATAATTAGGATATTAATTTCAAACACAAATATTGAAGATGTCTGTCAATTATAATTTTTATGTAAATGTGTAATGTATAGTAGATAACCCTGGGCCTCAACACGAGTATGTCTCAGTGAGGCCCAGTAATCTCATAGATTTAAATTTAAATAAAAATAAATAAAATAAAATATATCGGTACAATCTAGTCACTATAAATTAATAAGATTGAAAAATTGTAATTACAATTTATTTTATCTATTATTAATTTACCCAGCTACATACATTTTGCAATTGATATAAATAAAGTATGTAGGTATATCATATATTGTTGTGGTTGTGTAACCATTAAATACTTAATACATTTTAGTAAATTGTAGTAAAACTACTTTAATCTTATTTTGTAGTGACTAGATAGATGGTAATTATACTATCACTATACATTTTGTACTGTACAATTTAAAATATAATTATATTATTTTTATGTTAAAAATAAATTTAAATATTTCAGATGGGAAGAACACGATTATATTTTATTTATTACATGCAATCTTTATACCAACATCGACAAAAGTCACAAGGGATCACACAGGCAAAAAAAATCAGACAAAATATTCAATCAAAGATTCACAGAATAGCTTCATTGTATTTAAAAACTCAGTTTGTGAAATAGAAGAATACATAAATATCCGTCGTAGCAAAAAATCTCCAATACAGCCTTTTATTATGGTAGTTAGTTGTACTCCTATGAACCCACAAGAAATAATTGTATATTTTGACTCTATAAAATATAAAGTTTTTTCCATTTTACATGCCATAGATGTAACATTTAAATTGTTTCATCTATTTAATTTAGAATATCCACCACAGTCAGTTTTAGTTTGGTTGTTTATTCAAAAATTTTTTTTTTCCATTGTAACGGGCTGTGACTACGTACATATTATAATAGTAATAATATATAAAATATTATATTATATTATGCTGTATTAAGTATAATACGCTTATAATATAATATATTATATTCGATAACAGATATAAATGCTGCAGAGGGCACGTAACCCGATAATAGTAATAATATAAGCGTCCGGGCGCCACATCGATAAGAGTATAGAACGCGCGCATTATCCATATTCTGGGAAAGACAAAAAAGCCGTAAACAACAAAATAGATAACTTTGAAAACATATAATCCCAATTAACATTATTTCGTAGAGGACGCCCGAAATGACGTCAGGTATACGCAGCTATGTACCATTTTTTATACTAAAAATGCCATAGGAGGGATCTAATAGGAAAACCGACGAAATACGTCGATGGACAAGTGTCCATCAGACGAACACCAGCCAAGACGACGAGCACTAGCAGAACAGCCACAAGTCGATACTAAGTCACAACCCGTTTACCACTATTTTATAATTTAATTATTTGGACTTAGAATATTTTTCGTGTTAAATAAATACAAATAAACTATCATTATACCATCAACTTGTCATTTTAATTCAAAATAACATCAATATTGAGTTGAAGTGGTTGGCACGTTACAAAATTGGCGCTGTGGACAGGGTGTCTCAAAGGATACTTAGAAGAACCCTGAAGAACAATTAAAAAATTTTTTCGAAATTTTTCAACTTCTAAAATTCAATCAAGGAGGAAAATCCATCACTGGACCACCGTTGGGAGCCTGTACACCTTCCAGCAACTCCGAGAAAGAATCCTGTACAACTACGTAACACCCAACTACAATCAACATTTCAACCGAGCAAATGGAAGCACCCGCTGTACCAGCTGCGTTTTTGTAAGTATGCTTAGGTAATTAAGATCGTGGTGTTCGTCTCCTATGGTATATGCATGACCATAGTATATAGTAATAAGTGAAGAAAATAGTCGTGTTAAGTAATATAAGAATTTTTAGGAACTTTGAATTTTCGTTTCAACAAACCGAAATTGTGTTGAATTTACAAGCGTTTTAATAAAATAAATCAATAGTTTTTCAAGGATTAAAATAAATAACATTTGAATAAAATAATAATTTATTTTAAAATAACGTGGCCAGTTACTTTAAATAAATTAAATTAAATAAAATTTTTATTTCCAGGTATTTTATGTTTCAATCATTTAATAGAATAAGATAGATATTGTTCAGTACTTAATAATTGATTAATTATAGACATTTGTACCTACTATTTAAATTTATTTAAGCTGAACAATTTCTATTTTACGCATCAGATTATCGAATTCAATTGCGTTGATTATTATAATAATTTGAGTCAATTAATAATTTTATAGAATAATAAAATTATTTTAGGAATAAATATAGTTATTGAAATACAACGGAAATTCAATTCAGTTATTTAGAGAAGAAATAAATTAAAGGCATTGTTTTATTTAATAAATTATTGCAGATAGTAAGCAATTTGAGGAAAATTTGTTTTATTAATTAATTAACAATTATAGTTGAAATTATTTAGGAAGTTTTCTCTAGTTAACAAATTCCATTCTAGAAGCAATTCATTGAAATAGTTCGTGCTGATTATTATAATAAATTAAGAATTAATTAAGAATAATTTTAAGTAAAAAGGGGTTAATTATTTACTGTTGAATATGTGATGAATATATATATTGAGAATTTATTGAGAATTTTATTTATAGGCCGTGAAGTAAGTCCTTGTATTTTGTGAATTTATTTAGACAATTGATGTCTGTGTTGAGATTTTATTGAATTTTATTATAGGCCGTGTTGTAAGTCCTTTTGTTTTTGAATTTTATTGAGTATTATTATAGGCCGTTATGTAAGTCCTTTTGTTTTTGAATTTTATTGAATAGGCCGTGTTGTAAGTCCTTTTGTTTTTGAATTTTATTGAATTTTATTATAGGCCGTGTTGTAAGTCCTTTTGTTTTTGAATTTTATTGAATAGGCCGTGTTGTAAGTCCTTTTGTTTTTGAATTTTATTGAATTTTATTATAGGCCGTGTTGTAAGTCCTTTTGTGTTATTTGAATTTTACGACAGTTGAAGTCGAGTTATTTTATTGAGTTTATTATAGGCCGTGTTGTAAGTCCTTTTGTGTTATTTGTGTTATTACGACAATTGAAGTCGATATTATTGAATTTTATAGGCTATGCAGACGTGCATTTTAAGTCCTGATATTGTGAATTATTTGAAGACAGTGAGTCTATATTTTGAATTTTATTTTACAAGGCCGGAATAAGTCCTTATGTGTTGAAAAGAGTAGGTTGATTTATAAAGAAAATTTTAATTCAATTAATACAGTAATAAGAGTTACTATTTTAAATAGATGTCGTATTGGCTGATTAATTTGAATTAAGCAAAAAAAAAAATTAGATTAACTAGTTAAATTAAATTTTAATTTTAAATCGTATTGATTAATTAAAATTAAAATTAAATCTAAGATAGGCAAGTTAAGTTAAATTTTTATTATTAATAAAATTACTTTGAATAAATTATTAAGTAATTAAATTGGATTGAAGTATTGAAGCAATCGGGTTGATTGTAAATAATTGGTAACGATTGTTATCAATTCTTTATTGTTAATTGTTGCTGATTTATTTTTGATTGTTTGATTATTTGATTAATAAATTACTGTTTATTTTACGCACTATAGTTATTAGTTATTTCATTAAATTTCGTTAGAGAATTAATTATTGCGTACGATTTAAATTTTGTACACTAGTGTGTCAGTTACACTTTAATTCCGTTTTCGTTTACACTATTACATTAAGTGATTATTGATTAATGAGTCAAGAAGATAGTAACACTAGTTTGACTGAAAGTGAATCTGAAAGTATACAATTGATAGATCAGGAACTTAGGGAAGTAGTAGTAATTAAATCAACAAGCTCTGATATAATTAGTAACGAGGATAGTGAATCAAGTACAACAAGTTCTGATATAATTAGTAACGATGATAGTGAGTCAAGTACAACCAGTTCGAAGGAAACTGATAACGAATCGGTTGACAACACAACCATAATTGATGATAAGAAATCTCAAAAACCACCCACTTTAGAATCAGCTATCCAGGTTGCTAAGGACGAAAAGACTGAGATTAAGTCTGAGTCAGATGCATACCAATATTATGGAGGCGACAGTTCAGGTAGACAAGTAAACAACTCCACCAGGGAAACCAATAATTCTAATAAGCGGAATAATAATTTTAATAATCGTTATAATTACAATTCATCCAATAATAAAAGACCTGACATAAATCAAGGTAATAGTTACAATTCGCGTCAATCTAACAGTAATAATTTTAATCGCAACATTCGCAACAATGATTATAATCGTAGTAGTAATTATCGGAATAATAACAATGCAATAGGTAACATACGATGTTATCAATGCGGAGGCAATCATTTTGCCCGGGATTGTGTACAGCATCGTAATAGATACAATTCGCGTCCATCTAACAATAATTTCACACGACAGCCTACTAATTACAACGCTCCGGTAGACGTTATGTGCACGTATTGTAAAAAATCTGGACATGACGTTACCAAGTGTTTTAGGAAACAGAATAACGATAGGTACAATAATAATTCGGGAAACTTGCCGAGATCAGGCGACATGAGTGGCGCTCGCCCGATAAATTTGATAGCCGCGGTCGAGGAAGATTCCGACAATGCCTACACATCGTATCAGTCTTAAACAACAATCATGTCACTTGCCAGTCTGTTAATATAAGAAAAGAATTTATAGAATTGCTGATAGATACTGGAAGCGATGTTAACTTAATAAAATTTAGTGCTTTGACAGGTGACACACTAGTACACGAAAACAGAAAAATATATTTAAAAGGAATTAATGATAAGATAATGTCAACAGTAGGACAAATTAAGATAACTTTAAGATTTAATGAAGTTAATATTGAAACGGTGTTTCAAGTAGTACGTGATTCGTTTCCTATACCTAAGGATGGTATTTTAGGACAACAATTTTTAAGGGAAAATAAGACAATAATTGATGTAGCTAATAATTCGTTAATAATAAATAATAAGATATTCAATAAGATATTTAATTCGGTTGGGTTAAGGCGTTATTTGGATTAAATTTGGAATTTATTAATTTTATATTTTGGTTATTTTATTATATAGTTAAATTAGAAATCTTGTTTTGATTTGTTAACAAACCTAATTAATTGAGCCAATTGTGTGCTAGGGAAAGACCGATGAACTTTTACTGAAAATTATACTAGGAGTAGTGCACAATTTATATGCTAGGACGAAGTAGGGACGCAACAAGGGTTTCATAGGACATTGTTAGGATACATGAAGTAAATCCCCGAACCAGAAGACCTACTGGCAAACAAAGAATATAGAATGATATATTAATAAACTAAGGGATGTAACAGAATCTAAAGAATCCATAGGGTCAACTACAATATGCAATGAACCAACTAATAGAAACGGGTTAGAATCAAAAAATATATATATATTAAGTATTATAATGGGAATAGTAATAATTGTCATGATTATATCAGCAATTAACATAGCACGGAATTATAAATTGGTAGAAAGAAATAGATTTAATTATTTAAATACAATAAATCCTACTTCATATAAATCATATGATGATATAGACCTAGCGGAAACAGTACTTGAAGTTATTGTGAAACATGGTTACACGACCCTTAGTAACTGTAGCTATGTGACGCAAAAATGGATACTGTACTGGACGAATTATCGTAGTCAACATAGGATCTTTATAAGCATAAATCTAGAAATTAATCATAAGAATAGATAAGTTTGTACTCACCATATGTACAAGTAATTATATAAGATAGAGTGTTGAATTAAATAAAACATAAATTATTGGGGAATATAATTATACATATATTAGTTATAGATATTACAAATTACTATCATTGTTATTACGTAGAAGTTGACATGAACATGGTTACTCGATCTATAGTAAAACGGTAACCATGTGATATAAAAATGGAAAATACTAATTTTGTTTTAATAGTAAAATAATATTACCGAAATTATGCCAGTAAAGTAAATACTGATTTTAACAATAATGTAAAGATAAATTTAAACACGCACTTATTAAATATACTGGTCTGTAATTCCATTGGAGATTATGAAATAATTGTAATCATTAAAAATAAATTATATATAACATGTAACTTAACATTAAAATATTATTGTATCCAATGCTATAGTAATATAGTATGTTATTGTATTAGTTATTAAGGTATAATGTGTTAACCAAAAATTTTAATTATTATGTTATTATGTTTAAAAATCAGATGAAAAATATATTATATATTGTTATGTAATGAAACTGTTATGTTATAAAAAAAAAAAAAAGTTTATGATATTATGTTATGTTGTTATAAAAAGAAATATTGTTTTGTGATGAAAAATTATGTATTGTAAAAGAAATTATGTAAAATGAAAATCATTATGTCATGAAAAGAAATTATGTAAAATTGTCTTTATGACAATTATTAACAATTTATGTACTATGTATTTATATCCATGTCTTATGTAAAATTCCTTTAAAGATTTTTGTAGTTCTACAAATTGTAGCCCTACAAAAACCTTTGAAAGGGCGAGGAGGTGTAACGGGCTGTGACTACGTACATATTATAATAGTAATAATATATAAAATATTATATTATATTATGCTTTATTAAGTATAATACGCTTATAATATAATATATTATATTCGATAACAGATATAAATGCTGCAGAGGGCACGTAACCCGATAATAGTAATAATATAAGCGTCCGGGCGGCCACATCGATAAGAGTATAGAACGCGCGCATTATCCATATTCTGGGAAAGACAAAAAGCCGTAAACAACAAAATAGATAACTTTGAAAACATATAATCCCAATTAACATTATTTCGTAGAGGACGCCCGAAATGACGTCAGGTATACGCAGCTATGTACCATTTTTTATACTAAAAATGCCATAGGAGGGATCTAATAGGAAAACCGACGAAATACGTCGATGGACAAGTGTCCATCAGACGAACACCAGCCAAGACGACGAGCACTAGCAGAACAGCCTCAAGTCGATACTAAGTCACAACCCGTTTACCACTATTTTATAATTTAATTATTTGGACTTAGAATATTTTCGTGTTAAATAAATACAAATAAACTATCATTATACCATCAACTTGTCATTTTAATTCAAAATACCATCAATATTGAGTTGAAGTGGTTGGCACGTTACACCATCAATACTAAGTTTGATGTTCCATGCCACACTCTTGGACAAATAATGTCAGATTTAAACAATTAATAATATGAATTTTTAACTTTTTTAACTGTACAAATAATTTCAAATACACAATTTTTTAATTCAGCAAATTTAATCTTGTTTTTGATTTTACCTTATTCCTGTTAATTTAAAGCTAAAGCATGTACAAGCAATTATTATTCAAGTCACTTTAGAGTAATGTATTATTCTTTAAATGGTTTTATTTTTATACAGTATAATATATACCATACAGTGATCAATGTACATAATAATACGTAATATTATTAATTATATTAAGGTGGGGAAAAGCATTAAACTTTAAATAATTATAATTCCTTGTAACATGCTTAATAGTGTTGTACTCAATGCACTCAGGCCAATATTTATTGTTTATATACAATGCACTAAATAGTGTTAGTAGGTATATATTTTAAATTAAAATAATGGTGTGAAATACAATTAAAATGTAACACAATTTAATCCTAATTCCTAATTATTAACAATAACTAATAAGTAAAACAACTATTTGAACAACTATTTTTAGAATTCTAAAAACAGCAATATATAATATTATTGTTGATTCAATAATAATAATCCAACAATGTTTTTAATTATGGTAACAATCATGATTTATACAATTAATTATACTTATTGTCAAAGCAACCATTTTTATTGATTGATTCAACAATTTCAGTAGTTGAAACAGGTATTGTCATATTGATAAAAAATCTTGTTGGTTCTATATTGACAAGACAATTGTCAAATCAACAGTGCTTATTGATTGATTTGACATTATCAGAAGGTGCAACAATAGTATTGTTAAATTGATACAAAAATCTTGTTGGCTCTATATTAACAAGATTATTGTCAATCTAACATAGTTTTTTATCAATATTATTGTGATTTTTTTTTCGGTGTAAGTACAAAACGAAAGTTCTATACTCTGAAGCCTTCCATCGAGATACTTCATTCACTCCACGCGGCTTTCTTTGGAAATCTATTGTTACGTTAGGTTTCAATATTAACAGAGCAGAACTTAGTAATTTACTTTTTGAACTATTTATTCGTACTTTTAATGGTCCTTTTAGCCATAAGTTAATTAATTTTCTCATTATACTTAAGCATACTAAATGCATGTAATCCAAACTAAAACAATTAATTATATGTATTCCCGGAATTTTAAGAAGAATAGACATTTCTTGTCCTACATGGTGTTCTTCTTGTTGTTTATTGACAAAATTATCATGTGATCTTTTCATAGAAGTTAGTTCAGGAAAACAAACTCTTCGATTTATGTACTCTCCTTCTGCAAAACAACGGTTGCATGAAAACAAAACCACTATGTCCTTTTGTTTTAAGTACAAACGAAGCTGGAACGTCACAGCAAAATACTTGTAACACAATTTGTGCCTTTTTTAAATTGCCAACATCATCTTTAATTTCTATTCCATTTAAGATTAGTTCTGTTAGCTCATTACAAAAATTATGTAAAAAATCGTTGCTATTATTTGGTTTGTCTTTACCCCAGTAAATGCCGACCGGAAACACCATTTGAGAATTTGGTACTATGTAGCACAGTATGGGCCAAAATGCGCTACTCGAACTTTTCGTTAAAGGTAATCCATCGATACCAAAAGCTAATTTCAAAATATGATTTTCACTGTTTCCTTTATAGTTATTTTTGATACCATTACCTTTACCAAAATGATAATATTTCCCCGGTAAAATATTTTGTAAAGGAATTGTAGTATGAGATAAATCTGTTTTCATAAGGGTTCTGGCATCAACCTGTAATGTTGAATCATAGCAACATTTTAAATTTTTTAACAAATATGAAGTAGCTGCATTTGTAATTTTATATTTTATAGCCCACCTTGAAATTTGAACATCTGCTG
Source organism: Macrosiphum euphorbiae (assembly GCA_949089665.1). Classification (NCBI taxonomy): domain Eukaryota; kingdom Metazoa; phylum Arthropoda; class Insecta; order Hemiptera; family Aphididae; genus Macrosiphum; species Macrosiphum euphorbiae. The sequence goes on along the minus strand of CARXXK010001217.1, from coordinate 145,274 downwards.
GCTCAAGCATTTCATTAGAAATGTATACATTTCTTTCATGTTGTTTAATGTTATCAGTGTTGAAGTGATCGATGTCAGAAATATCACTACTAGATTCAGAAGTAAAATTATGGTTGATAAATTCTAAAAAAAAGTATAAAAAATGAATTTACATAAGAATAAATACCTACTATAAAAAAGTGACCTATAGGCATATTTAATTATATTTTAATATTAGAAATATTAACACAGTTTGCCCCTGACATCGAAAAATAACTTTCAAATCGTTAAAAGTGATCATGGCAGACGGTATATAGTGATTTAGGTAAGCATATACCTACATAATAGTTTTACTATTTAGAAAGAAAAACAGTTTTTGGTGATTTTTACGGAGATATAATATGTATATAAACTTTTTATATCCATGTATCGAAGGTCGATTATACTACTTATGTAACATATTACATAGTCAATATTATATTTTTTCTAAATATTTTATTATTATTTTTGAATTAATACATGTTTGATATCGAGAGTATTTTCGGAGTCTAATGTGAATTGTTCTAAATTATGAACGATTCGTGGTTTCCTTATGAGAATTATTACCAGGAGAAAATATCAGTAGGTAATATAATAACTGATAGGCTCGGATTTCGATGCATTTTTCATCTTTTTTTCTGGAATGATTGACCCGATGCTTTCCAAGATATATTGATATAGTAGATACAATAATGTATTTCAAAAATAATATCGCGGTTGCCAAAACAATACTACGTACCCCCAAAATGTAATTTTTTCAGGAGACACAAAAAACTAATTATAAAATCAAATTTTGGAAAAAGGTTAACCTCAATACCTCATATTTAATTATGCTATCAAAATTATGTTTAAAAAAATAATTTATAATTTATAACCTGGAGATACTACGATATATTTTGACAATAATAATATTGATAATTGATATACGTGATATGTTTCACCGCTTATATTCTCTTTGGCTTTTGTGTATTATATACGTTGTTTTTACACTAAATATGTGTTTTTTTTCTGAACAATTTGATGTATATAACTAATTTTTTTTTTTTTTTTGGAGATACTTAATAGTATTGTTTTGGCAACGACGATAATATATACAACAATAATAACCATTTTACAACATTTTCAATATTTTTAGGACATAATTAATTCCGAGCAAGTCCGAGTTAGTCGTTTTATATAAGTATATACTCCGTTCCACGAGAGTCCATAATTATGTCGAAACACGTCCGTCGCAGAGCATCGGCGACAGCCGTCGTGCATACGGAGCGACTGCAGCAAACCGTGTGTTTACGTAATATGATAATTAGTGGTGTGTAATTCACGAATGAATCAGTTCACTGAATTGATTCACCGAGGTGAATCGAATGAATTGATTCGGTATCTACGAAAGAGTCGATTCACTAGTGGCAACACTGTAATTTGCGGTTTTGAGAGTGAATCAGCCGAATCAGGGAATGAATCAAGCTATGGAATCAAGAGTGAATCTACTATCTTTTAAAAGAATTAAATACTCATTGTTTAATGTTTACACTTTAAAGTTTTAAGTAAATAATATATTATTATTATACCACGTTATACAATATACATTATTAATTATTTTATTTTGATCATACTATTTACTAATTATAATTCACGAATCACTTTCTTTTACAATTATACATTATTTTACGGTTTACACAAAATACAAACGTCAAAAATGAAAAAAAATCATAACTATAACACAAACGACACATTATCGGCATTATAAAAATAGTGAGTACTGAATAGTGATTCATTAGTCATTTATTAAAATATTAAATAATATACTAGACCTATTTTAAATTATAATTTAAAAAAAAAAACAATTTGTTCGACCTTTTTACTTAACAACCTACTACGTTTTGTCGATACAATTTGTCCACTTTTAGAGAAAACTCTTTCACTTGGTACTGATGTAGCTTGAATACACAATCGCTTTTTCATCATTATAAAAAGTGTAGGATATATTTGCCTATTGTTATTCCACCATTTTAAGGGATCTTGTGTTCTAGGGATTGGAGGCTCTTGAAGATACTTATCAACTTCTACAATTATTGTTGCTGTTGGATTCAGAAACTGTACGACATTTTCAACTCCTGCATCAAATTCTTGCCAAATTGAATTTTCTTTTCCAATATTGTTTAAAACAGCAGGAACACTTACATTTTGGTCTATGGCAGATCTTAACTTTGTGACTATCAGTTTACCTTTGTTTACTATAATCTCCTTAATTTTTTTAAAAGACTGTTCATTCTGAAAGCCATATTTTTTGAACCGTGGGTCTAAAAATGTAGTCTCTGACAACAGTGGATTCGACTCATACTGGAGATAATTTCCAAATCTTTTATTTATTTCCAATTTTAATTTATTGACCATATTATTTACTTGTGGAGTTAGATATTTTGTTGGTAATTGTGTACTTTATGTTATCAATGCTTGACTGTACAAAATTACTTTAGAAATTGATACACTTTTTTCACTACTCAGATCTGTGGTTATTTCCTTAAACCGTTTCAATATATCACAAGACTGTGTAAGGGTATTCCAATCGTTCAAAGTCAATTCTACGTCACGATTTGAATTGGACAATGCTGATATTATTGGTGTCTTAAGGTGAACAAATCTTTGGAACATATCAAAAGTAGAGTTCCACCGAGTAATGACGTCTTGGATAAGCATCAGCGTTGGAGTAAAACCTAATTGCTCTTGAATCTTATTTAAACTCTCAGATGTATTCGTACTTCTTTTAAAGAATTCCACTATTGATTTTACCTTTTCCCTTGTTTCATTAATTTCATTTAATGATGATTGTACTATTAAATTCAAATTATGAGCAAAACACTTCTATAGGTGTTTCTACACCTTAGATGGAACAAAAAAAGTCATTCTGCCTTATAAAATAATTATATAAACATTATGAATCAAACTTGCGTTTAACCAAAAAAACCCAAACATGGAAATTATCACCTTTATTATTGATAGTTCGACTATGGTCATAAGGACTTTTTTTGTTCCAATTGAGGTGTAGAAACATCTCTAGAAGTTTGACACATTTATACACCTTGTATAATGAATTTATATTTCAAATTGGGAAAATGGGAACTCATAATAATACATATAATTTAGTTTCAGTAAGATATATTGTAGGTATCTACTATCTATTGTGGCATTAGGGTGCATCTATTGTCATTGCATCATGCTATTAAGATAAGACCAGAGAATATATGACATAATTAGGGTTTAAAATAATATGGAACTATATTATATTATAGTACTCTGGTACTATAGTACTAACTATAATAATTCAGTAAATGAAAAATATAAATAATTGTTGCAAAACTGGTATTGTATATTTTCCAAATAAATTTACAAAAAGAAATTCTGTCTTCAATCTCATTTTAGTACTCAACAAATCATACTCTTGTTTGGTTTTATGATTTTATAAATAATAAAAAATAAATAAATAATCAATATTGGTATAATAACTATTAAATATAATTAAAGGTAAAAAACCACAACATAATAAACATTTTATGCTTTGAAGTTTGAATCTTCAATGTAAAAAAATATAACATTTTAACACAATTATGATACAGAGTGAGAGACTGACTCTCACTGAGAGTGATTCGTAGCAGTCATTGAGTCACTGAATCATTGAATTGATTCCGTGAACCGATTCATTTTAATGAGCTGAATCACATGAATTAATTCATTAAAATGAATTGAAAGTACCCATCACTAACGATAATTCATTAACAATTCATCAGCAGTGTTTTTATGATCCGCTGTATTCACGTTGCCGAGTGGTGAGGACGGCACTATGGTGGGAGAAAATTCGGCGGGCAGTCGTCATTGCGATCGTCAGTCTCGATGCGCGTATATAAGGACTCTCGTGGAACGGAGTATAGGTACCTAATGTTATTTCAATCAAGTAAAAATAATAATTATTATGGTACTTATATCATAATTATTCATAATAATCAACAATAATAGACATCGTAATCAACGTCGTATAATTATTTACGTTGTGATTCCGGGAACAAATACAGTGGAATATATAGGTACCGCAAAAAATAAAATAATAACTGAACAGACGTTGATTGCGTGGTTTTGTCGAATTCGCTGTAATAATATCTTTCTCACTAAAGTTTAATCGTTACGCTCGTAAATTGTGATAAATGTGCGCGATAACGAATGGATACCTAGTATACCTACAGATATTTTTAGATTGTTTACTGGCCTTTTGGGGGACTGGTTAAAAATTTTTCGCAGGCAGGATGCTGAGGGCCATATAGCTATATAGTTCATCGACCACATGTATATACGCTGTCAGGTAATATTTTATCATCCGCCCAATCACCTTATTTCTACAGCTATATTACTATAGATTGTATAAGCAAAACAAAAATAATAAAAATACTTATATTAATAATTTAGGTATAATAATATATAATACTACCTATAACTCATATATATTAATTTTAATATATTATTATAATAGCTAGGATAGTATTATATATGGTATAACCTAATATTTAACCTATAATATAATACACATAGTTATAAAAAAAAAGTACCTAATGAGCATATTATAATATTATTACTGCAATATAATTATAAATGCCCCTATATATAGATGTCACTATTATTTATTATTATTTAATGTAATTTTCATAATGTTTGTTATTTCTTGGAATTTTATCTTTAATTCAATTTAAACCTAAATATAATATTAAAATCGCAATGGATGGAATTAAAAGTTGTTATTTAAAAACCTTTGCAATATTACAAAATACGTTCGTTTTTAATACTATGAGCAAAATGCTTCAGCAACGCTTTGGCAATATTGTATATTTAATATTAAAAAATTAATGGTAATTAAATTTAAACGCAATATTTCATATTTAAAAATGTTATCTGGGACATGTAATCAATTTTTTATTTATCAATTAAGCTCAATTAAAAATATAATTAATAAATACATTTTTATATATTTATAGCTCATGATGAGCGTAAAGAAATTAATGAAATTATTGCGCAACAATGAACAAATATTCAGTGGTGAACTTAAAGATTGGTGGTGGCGAATAGAATTTCAAAACCGTGGTAGTCCGCACCTTCACATGGTGGTATGGATCGAGAACTATCCATCGTTCGACACAACAGAAGGAATGATCAAACTTGATTAGGTTTGTACTTGCGAAATGCCACCTGAAAATGACGAGCTGTATGAAATTGTGAAACGATGCCAAACGCACCCTCATACTGCAACATGTGAAAAAAAACAATACGAGGTGTCGGTTAAATTTTCCTAGACAAGTCTGTACTGAAACTCGTATTATATGTCACTCTTCAGATAACTTTATTCGGAGTGGAGGAAGAATGTGCCTTTTGAAGCGCAGAAAAGAGGATGAAAATATTAATAATTATAATCGGACACTCAAGGAAAGGAAACATGGATATTCAACCGTGCGGCTAACCGTAAATCTATCGCCTATTACATTGCAAAGTACATAGCCAAAGCTGAGCCTCCAGAAGTACATCGCAGCATAGCTCAAGCAATTCAACAAATTCAGCGTGAAGAAAGCAACATATCTTGGAAGTTGTTTAAAGTTTACATGAAAATACTAAATGAGCGTCAAGTTTCAGCCTGTGAATGTGCTTTTCGTTTGTGTCACCTAAACTTACGGGAATGTTCAAGAATGAGTGTTTTTTTGAACATCCGTAAACCTGAACAACGATATAAAGTTATAAAATTTAACGAATAAGGTAATACAACTGGATACTGTGCAAATATTTTTGAAAGGTATGAAAAACGTCCAGTTCAACATCAAGATTATAACTTTAACAACATGACACTCATGGAATTTGCAATGCGATTTAAGTCTCACTATGCCAAAACACAGGAAGAAGAAGAAGAAGAAAGCGTTGACAACGACGCCTACGATGATTTAGCCGTGAGGGGGCGCAAAAAGTTAATTACACTTACAGATAATAGTAAAATGGTTGTGAGAAACAAAACGGCTGTAGTAAGAGTTCCATACTTTGTTGCTTCCACGGATCCAGAAAACTTCTATTACAATTTACTTTTACAATACATGCCCTATCACTTAGAACCAGAATTGCTGGAAGAATTCAATTCCAGCAAAGAAGCATTCATGGCACGCGAAGAAACTTTAAAAAGAAACAGTTCCGTGAACGAGACAGACAACTTCAAAATGCTTTTGATCAAATTCACGCTTTCGAAATTCTTGATGCGGAGCCATCAGAGGTAGGAGAACATTTTGAAGATGCCGAAGAACCAAGGAAATGAAGAACAATATCAACAAAATTGTCAAGCAATGAACCTCGGTCAAAGAGCAGTTTAAAAAAAGATAGCAGAAAGTATACGTCACCAGTTAGAAGGAAACCAACACCGGGAACGCCTTTTTATAACTGGTCAAGCTGGAACTGGTAAAACTTTGTTACACCAACTTAAAAATCTTATCAATCGATATTACGGTAAACAAGCAGTAAAGGTTTGCTCCTTAGCAGACGTTGTTGCACGGTTAGTTGGAGGAAGAACCTTGCATAGTGCATTAAAATTACCAGTTCAAAAAGATGGCAGAATTGTTGGAATGCCATTGCTAACGGGAAATTGGCTTAAAGTTATGAGACAACAATGGAAAGATACAGAGTATTTTTTTATAGATGAAATCTCAATGGTGCCGTACGAAATGTTATGTATGATTGACTCAAGCTTGAAACAACTAAAAAATAATGAAGATTTTTAGGAGGAATAAATATTTTGGTATTTAGAGACTTAATGCAGTTACCTCCGGTTAGAGCTTCTCAAGTTTTTCAACAACCTGAACGTATGATTCCAGCTACACATCTTTGGCGATTGTTTTCGCTTGTCGATTTGATAGAAAATATGAGACAACAAGGAGATCAAACATTCATTGATATATTAAATGCATTGAGAGTTGGAGAGCTGATGCAAAGCCAAATTGAAATATTTATTAACAAACAAAGCTCTGACACGGATGGAGAATTTGCACTTGAGAAGGCCTTAAGGATCTACCCAACTAATGACCAAGTTAACAATCATAATCAAAAAGTGCTTAATTATTTCAAAAGCAAAGGTGTCAAATGTGGAAAATCAAAGCACAAGATAAATTAGTGGATTCGACGAGAAAACTTGAGAATTGGCGATACCATTGACTCTATTATTTCTAAAGATAATGACAAAACTGGAGGTTTGCCAAAGGAAATTGAAATTTTCGTAATAGCTAAAGTTATGCTTAGAACCAACTCAAATGTAACTCAAGGACTTGTAAATGGTGCAATAGGAAATATCACAGAGATAAACTGGCCCAATTTTGCTAGAGAACAACTTTAAGATGAATGTATACCAACATCAATTCGCATCGACTTTGGAAGAGATGGTATCCATTAAATCGAGCCCATAACTATTCAGTTTCCTGTGATGCACAGTTATGGTACTGCTGACCGTAGAATGTTGCCAGTAATTTTGTCATGGGCATTAACCGCACACAAGTTACAGGGCTCCACCGTCGATCATGCTGTCGTTTATCTTGGACCAAGGCTCTTTGCAAAAGGACAAGCTTACGTTACTCTTAGCAGAGTGAAATCCTTGCAAGGCCTCAGAATTGAACAATTAGACTGTTCAAAGCTGATGGGAAGAACACCATGCAATATTGACGCCCTCGAAGAAATGGAAAAAATGAGAAAAATGAAATAATTTTAATATAGTCTTACATATTTACTTACTATGAAAAAAAAAATTTAATAAGCTAATTTAACAAATTTATACTATTTATACTATGCATATTAGAATGTACCGTTAGTAAAAAAAAATATGCTTTCAAAAAATCCTTTGATTCTAATTTATTGTTATCACTAAAAAGTAGAAAATAAAAAAAATGAAATTTTTTTTTTAAAAACATGCTTTTCTTAATTATTCTACTTAATACATGAACTAAAAAGTTGAAAATAAACTTACTTTTAAAACAATTTCTTAATGAAATTTCAAGGTTATCAAGATATTACTAAAAGTGTATCTAAAATGTATTTGTTGCAAAATTTTTAAAACTTGTGAATTACAAAAAACGAAATGAATGGGGCTCCTATGAGTCAAGAATATCTCTTACAAAATTGGAAGTATGATCAATAATCTTTAAAATACTTATCATAAAGTTTATCTATTGATTCAGTTGTAGAGTGACTTTACATAGGAGTTATCATAAGTGATATAAAACGATAAATAACAGATTTTGCTCAAAAATTCCCGTTATTCCTTAATTTGTATGTGTTTAATCCCGGCGCTTGTGAAAACTATTGGGAATTTTAAAATTTGACCTCCCGAACGCACCGAGGCACTTAATTAATTAATTGAAAAATTAAATATAATAGATCAAATAATTGATAAGTTATAATTTAATTTTAAATTTTAAATTTTAGTTTCTAATTTTTTCATTTGTATTAACCTAACTACCTATCTGTATGCAAAATTTGAACTTCCTAGGTCATCTGAAACTATGTTAGAATTTTGATCTATAGGTCAGTCAGTGATAAAAATGACGATTTTGGGACGTTAATAGATATTGCAGAAATATGCAAATTCAAACTTCGTTTGATAAGACGAAAAAATTTTATAAGACAAAATTATAACTTGTCTAAAATAACCTACTGGCTACTATATCACTATACTCCTTTTCAAAAGAGAATATACCGGTCAGTGACCAATTTATGTGGCGCGCCTTCCCTACAAATTTTCCATTGATAGCGTCATCACGTGGTTCGCGACGCACCAATCGAATCATTCAACATGCGTGAAAACGGAATCACTGGGTTTTTCAGTCCATTATATTGTGGCGGCGCAGCCATCACATGATTTCCTCCCGTACGATGCTAGCACTGTAAGGCGTTGGTCACCCCCCTCCAAACCAACGGCCGGCTTCGCACGGCTGCTACGGTCTAGCCGCCGTCCGGACCGTTTTCTCTCTTCTCCCAAAACTTCGCGATAATCAACACGCTCTCACCAGTTACCTCTAATATATATTTAAACCTCGTGACCAACGCTGTGTATCTTAGAAATACCTTTTGTATATTCGTTATTGTTACTTTTTTCGGCATTCGCCTTTGTAATAAAAAAACCAAAACATTACCTACGAACCACCTTGTTCTTCTTCATCCGTCTTTTTTGTCACGAACACGTGATCTGTTGGAGGCAGTCGGCACTAATCATACCGACTCCTCCACAATATCATAGAACAATATTATATCTTGGTCTGTGGTTTATCACGATTGTCAATTATCTTTTATCTAAAGGCTGATATCTGAAATTACTTTACCTTACCCGCTCTTAAAGCACGGGCGTAATCTGGAAGCAATTTCCTGGACGTTTCCATATTTATAGATAGGTATAATTTATAAGGTAATTGATTACCTATTACAAATTAGAACCGTGGAGTCATGTACAGTGTAAACATATTAATTTATATTTATGTTACCGAATACTGACTATTGTTGAGTATTTTATTGTAGGAATGCTATAAAAGTTAACAATACCTATGTCATATAGGCTAAAAGATAACATACTCGATAAAATGAAAAGGATATTATTTTATATTTCCTTTGTTTTGAACATTGTCAGATACAATAATTATCCATAAGCATTTAATAAGTAGTAATTATTAACAAATATTTTATATTGCACACCGAATTATAATTATCAAGCTCGTATCCATTTACAAAGTATTTAGTATTTAATAGACTATAATATTGTCCTTATTCACTAGTGTTTGAAGAAGAATAACTCTGGAAGTTTTCGTTCAAATTTCGATTACGAGACAAAATATTTCCATATTTAATTTCCAGAAAAATTATCTGAATCACATTTTGCTTTAAAATATATAGGTTGGTTTTCATTTTTTAAAAAAAAAGGTGGTATCGCCACAGGATACTCCTTGAATGTTGTGAAAAATCTACGTACTCGAAATTATCGTCTTTAATGACACTTAAAAATTCCAAAAATCAAAATTTGAATATATGCATAATTAGAGCATAAAAATGGGGTGAGCATGCTTAAAAAATCACCCTGTATATACGTAATATCTTAAAATGAATTAACAAATGTTGAGTGATTGTAATTGAGTATAGGTATAGTACAATTCATCCTAAAAGTCTCCACTATATATGAATTATAACAAAAGGTGCTCTGCTGTACAGTAGGTTACAAGTGGGTCACTGTATAATGGATGGTATTAAATTTGAATTCAATGATAAAATATCATTCTATAAGAAAAACGATTCTGAGTGGAGACGGTATGTCATTCTAGGTATAAGACATATATACTTACTGATGGTATAAAAAAAAAAATGACCTATAATAAATTCCAAATTAATAATTTCACAATATCCATTAGGTACTTATAACGCATTGCCGTAAAAGCGGGATACTTTGATCCAAATGTATGACTTTTTAAGTTTAAACCTATACCATAACTTCAATAACAAAGATAAAAATTACCTGTTCGCGTTGTTTTATATGTATACATGTTGAAAGATAAGAACAATTAAAAAAAATCCGATTTTTGAACTAGTGACTTACTTATTTTTTAACAACATTTTGGAACAAAGTTAAAATACATTGCAGGTGACATTGCACTATGATTACAATTACCTTACTTTGATGCATATAATTACTATTGGTGCAATGTTTAATACCTGTGTTTTAACTTATTTGAACCTATATATAATATAATAATAACAACTATTTTTTTTTTTTTTTTTAGTTCATTGAAAGACTTTTTTCTATATATTTTAAACAAAATAACAATAGCAAACTTAGAGAAATATTAGTTTTTAACAAAATTAAAATTTAACAGTCTCTTATAATTACCATAATAGGTAATGCAATATTAAAAATACAAATAACTTTTTTGGCAATAAAAATAACATATCAGACTTATGAATTGTATATTATTATCACATAGGTAGGTAATTAAGAGGTATATTCATCCAACTCTACAACTTTAAAGTATCATCGTCTCACAAACACTGGTGGTTTTATTTTCATTAAAATATCACTCCACTTGTGGAACATTGTATCTTCCTTAATTGGCCATTTATAAATTGCATAGAATAAATTGCATTTATAAATCCATAGATTTGACAATGGCACCATCTACGTCAACACTAGTTATTATACCCGGGTACATATTATTAAGATAATTCACAATCACAAAATTATTGACAGCATATTTTCCATCACTGGTCACTGGGCAATCATCTACATCACATACTGAACTTGATTCACTATTAGTATTGATTAGTATGGCTTCCGAATTTATATTAGCATCAATGTCTGATAACTCATCATCAACATGCGCATATTTTGTTCCTGCAGGAACTTTAATTTTTTTCCTTTTTGTTGTAGGCTGTGTGGTTTCTGCTCTTTTAACTTTTTAATGTTCAATAAATGATTCTTTTACACTAGAACTTGCATTTAAAGCATTAGGAAGTCTATTCAATAATTCCTCAACTCCACAAGGAAATATATCACACTTCCTAAATCCATTTTGCAATGTAGTTTTTAATGTTGGTTCCAATACATCCAAAAGTTTTTTTAATAATCCTGGAAATGACTGCTTTTGAAGGATTGTTATCTTAGATAGTAGATTGTTGTTAAAAAATTTAACGTGTCTACCATTTCTGTCCAAATAAGACTTAATAATAAATTTAAGATCAGTCTTATCAATAGGAAAGCCATATTCACTCATAACATGAATGTCCCCAACAAAATTGTTCTCCTCTGGTTCAGTAAATACAGTGGGACGTCCCACAGGCTGTACATGATGGGCTTTTAATTTGTTAATAATTGTTAGCCGAGGAATTTTGAAGGCTTTTTCAGCTTCTTGTTGAGTCATTTGTTTAGTCTTCACAGCAAGTAAACAACGTTGTAGTGTGTGTTCTGTATAGTTTTTATAGAGCCTTGAACCCACAGTTTGTTTGTACTTGTTAGGCATGCTAAAATAAAATAAAATAGTAAATAAAAATAATGTTTGGAGCAAAGTTACATTAAATTCTATGATTTTTGGTTTATTTATCAAAATACAGATAAATATTTAAAAATAACAATAAAAGTGGAATAAACTATATATATTTTTGAAATTATAAGTATGCTACTAATTAAAATACTTTTTACCTGGTTTTTAAATTTCAATCCTGTAGATTTTGGACAACTTTTCCGTTGCATTTTTTTTGTTTTTGATAACAACTCTTAACACGACATACTCCTTAGAGGCAAACTGACAAGTTGATGTACGAGACGTTTCTACGGAAGCGCAGTAGTGCCACATAGAAAAAAATATTGTCTCCAAATTTCGACTTAGCAACTCGAAATTTCGACTTATCAATTCGGAATTTCAACTTAACAACTCAAAATTTCGACATAACAACGCGAAATTTTGACTTACCAACTCGGAATTTCGACCAGTTAAATTCTAAATTCTCTATGGTAAATCATGGCACAAAATATGGAAAATACCTAGTTATATACCAAGATATACCTAGGTATATTTTAGTCCGTACTCCGTATTCCGTTAATATGGTTATTTATATAATGTGAAGATAAGAACAAAGGAAATAACTAATAATAATACAATTTTTGTTCTTTGTCAATTGTAATTTGTGGGGAATCTGTCCTGTACGTCCCGTTGACAGTTGAGTGGTAGTCTGTAGTGCTGTAGTTCCACATGTTTAATAAGTATATTAAGTATAAAATAAGTATATAATATTTACAAATAACCATGTCGACTAGCATAAAAGAATTTTTGATTGAAAGATGCATACAAGATGCCGAATATATAGCTGATGAAATGCAAGATCAAAAGGTAAGAGTTTTTAAAATTAAACGTTGAATATTTAAATGAGATTTGAAATATGGGGAAGGGTGACTATTAAATTGCCTTGTAGTGCATTCACTCTATATCCTATTGTGTCTTTTTATTGTAGTCTGATAGGTGGGTATTAATTTATAATTTATACTGTCTAAAATTCTTTATGCTAACTGTGATTTGTTAAAATGTAAATATTGAGTGACTTCAATATGATATCATACATAAAAATAATAATATCAGTTCTAATCAGTCAGTAATGTAATGTCAGTCAAGTTCTAGTCAGTTAAATGTCAGTGAATATAATATTAAGTTATATTATTATTTAAGTATAATTAAGTGTAGGTATACCTACTTAATAGTCAAAAAATAACATTATGTTTTATATGTAGGTACCTACATATATGAATATTTATTGTCTACAAATACTATTTTATGTAAGTCGTCTGTTCTATATTCTTGTGGATGCCAATCTTAGCCATATTCTTATTGTGGTTTTTATAGTGTGTTCTATGCCATCTTTGTGTAAATTCAAAGTTACATCTACTTTAACATACACAATTATTTATTTTCAATTGGAAAATGTTGAATAAATGACTACAATATTTATTTGATAAATGGTTAACTCCTTACAAGCATTTTTTGAGTTATTTTTACCATTAAAATTGTGATTCTAATTTCAGTACATATAACTATTTACTTTTTACAATGCTTTACTGTATAAGTGTTTATTCTATCTTAAAGTATAGGTAGTAAGTACTATAAGAATGGGGTAAACTATACACAAAATTTACTATTTTTTTTTCAAACATTTCTGAAAATAATGAATCTAAAATTCTGTAAAATATGTTCAAAAAGTACATGTACAAGATAATTATAAGCTCCAAAAAATGAAATTTGTCATATTTGAGTTTTTATTAAAGTTTAAGATTGTCCGGAGGTAACCCAAAATGGGGTACATTGAACACCCATATTAATTCATAGAAAAACCATAGGTACTATCATCATAGCGGTTAACTTTGAACTATATTTCATGTTTTAAAAAAAAATATAGATGTTGGACCATACAGTTTTTTTTTGTTAATCTTTTAATTAATACACATTTGTTATTACGTACTAAGCAATGGTGGCTGAAGTTAAACACAAAATACCACATTTTTAAACTTATGAGTTATGAATAATGCTATTAACTAGATTTTTTTAAAATTATCTTATATTGATACTCATTAATAGTTGACTTTAAAGTGTCCAAAATTACAAATTCATTGAAAAAAAAAACTTTCCTTCAATAGTTTAATTACATTAACACAATGTTTTGTTACTATTATAAGTATTATAAAAATTGAGTTTATTGAATATAAATTTACCCTGTAAGTCTAGAACCACCCCATTTTACGGTACCTGATTGTTGTGCTTAGATAATCTCAATAGCTTCTAATTAATACGTACAAGTGATTCTAATTGACAAATCATATTTCAGATTAATATAGATGTTCTAAAAACAATGACTACTGAAGATCGCGTATTGAAAACGTACATACCTAGTTATGGAGACCGTTTAGCATTGTTAAATTTTTCCAAACAAAGCAGTTCACCCAAAAGAAAATCTGCTCTTTTTGATAAGCCAATTTCCAAAGTAAAAAAAAAGGATGATGACATTAATGAGTCAGAAATCAATGCTACAAATAAAGGGTAGGTACTTATTATATTAAACTTAAGAGTTTTAAATTATTTATTACAGGAAAATATTTATTTTTTAATCATTAACTTAATAAGTTTTATTCCAGTTTCATTGGAACTCTAGGAGAGCTATAAGCTACTTGTCATTAAAAAATGTAAACCCTTATGGGTGGATTACAAATATATTATACGAATAGTGTTTTAGTTTTGTTTATTTCTAGTTAGTCGGGAAAAAAAGAGTTAATATTATTTTAACATCAACCCGTCAAATTTTTACGGAAAATCATTGAAATAAATATATGTTTGTATTTGTATACAGCTTAGCCTTGAGGAATGCATCATTGCAGAGGTACATTGAAATTGGATGGCTTCATTTTCAACAGTCTGCATATAAACAGGTATTATTAGGTATATTGAAAATATTATAACAGGTAGTTATTATAACCTATTCTTAATATCTTAAAGATATTATCCCCATTTATCATATTTAAATATGATTATATTAGTTTTGTATTATATTTTTTTAATGACATTGTCCATCAACATTTTTATATATGCCTACTACCTAGTTATTATATTTTTAGGTTAGAACTATTAGTGGTGGTGGTACAAGGAAAGTACGATTACAAAAATCATTGTGCAAGTCTTCTATAATTGATTTGGCTAAAGGATTATTTTTTCTTGATGGGAAATCATCTAAAGGAATGATTGATCAATTTTCCATAAACTTATTTGACTTTCAGAAAAATGATTTACCTGATGACTTGTCAGTAGGTGAATTATATGCTAAGACAGGTAAACCACACTATTAAAATAATTATTAATAATAAAAAAAAAAAAGTTGTATAAAATTTAATACCTTATCAATATTTTTTATATATTATATTAGTATTAATTTTATTTGTATTTAGGTTTGAATTCAATAAGATTTTATTTTGCAACAAAACAGTCTTCAGTTCTTTTGTCTTCATTAACAAATTCAGAATCACATTTGTCGGTAACTTCCTATACACCGTCACCACCACCTGTCAAGAATGTTGATCAAAATGAACAACCCGTAGATGAACTATCTACTTATAATATGTGGTCAATTACACCGTCACCACCACCTGTCAATAATGATGATCAAAATGAACAACCAGTAGACAGGTCTTCAGAAAATTGTTCACTTATTTACACTGTCACCACTCTTGTCAATAATTAGAACAAAATGAACAATCCATACAGTTTTACAGTACTCTTAATGAACACAATTATTTTAATATGCCAGAACCATGTGTAGAAACATTAAATTAATTCTCACAGAGGTCGTATTTTTGTTGAATTAATGGAAGCATTTAAAAACATTAAAAACTGTTCTTCTAAAATAGAATTTGAGTTAATTTTGCAAATGGAGTTCAGAAAATGCTGTAGTTTTGGATGGTGTATAAAGATGTAATGTCTGAGTTTGTCAAGCTTCTATGAACATGGCTACTAACTGGATGTCACTGGAAAATTCCAACTATTAGGCATGATTTTCAGTAAGAAGAATGGCAAGTAATTGCAAAAATAATCTATGTAGGTTGGAGATATGTGAATTATCTACCAATAAGTTTAGCTTTACCTTTTATGGAGTCGGTTCTTGTGAAAATAAAGCTAATACACCGGATTTAGTAGAAGTTTTTTAAACACACTTAATTTTAAAAATCTAAAGATTCTTGAAAGTTCTATTAAAGAATTTTCAAAAATTGATCATGAAGAGTGTTGGATGTTCTTCAAGAATTTGATTGTCGTTATTAGTGCATGAACATAATATAAATGCTGTTATTCTCCGAAATTGCGCATCAAAGAAGTTAATTCAGCGTCAAAGTCTATATTGATAAATGGTCCCGAAGAGCTAAAGGTAAAATTGATAATCAAAAATAGTGGAAGAAGAATATAAAACAAGATCCCAACATCAACAAATATAATAAAAATCTCTATTGTCCAGAAAAAGATATCAATGAAGTCAAGCGTAAAATCTTTGGGTTTTTGAAAAAATTTATTCGTGAAGCTGATCAAATGCTTTTGCACAAGGTTACTTCATTCATAAATGGAGCAGATATTATAACATCTAGCATTAATGTCAACTTTAATTCTATGAAAGATGGTTTTTCTCGATCTCCAGTTGCTCATACTTGTACTAATACATTGGATTTGCCTTTGACTTACGATAGCTTCATAGATTTAAGATGTGAGTTAACATCCTTTATCATCAATGTTTGGGTTATGGATGTAGCATGACTTATAACTATAAGTTTGTAATTTTATTGTTTTTTTCTTTCTGTTAAAATATAAATATAATTTGTTTTGCTAAATTTATATTATTTATATTACAAATATTTAATGTTCCTTAAGCTTTTTTTTTTATGACTGATTTGTTTATTTATTTTAATACAGAGAGAATCTGTTACTAATTGTTTTATAATATTTAAGTTTTTTGTTTTGTTACTTATTAACTATTTAAGAATAAAATAAATTGAAAAGAATATAATAAATACTTGGGTATCTACTCTAAGGCTTCTTTTAATTTGTTTCTTAAAGTAATATAAACATCAATTATACTGTAAGCTTCATCAGGAATAGTAATCCCTTCTTCTGCCAGGATAATAGAGCATAGTTCAAAAATAGTTGGATCGCATGTAGTGATTGTTGAATCAATGCATTCATTTTTACATAGTTGTAACTCATCTTTTTTAACAAAATGTAAAAAGTTACTTGTGTTATATTGTTCAGGTACTTCAAACATAGTTATAGGTCTTCCATAACAACATATACTATTTCTAGATTTTCTAATTCTATGAACATTCCACTCTAGAGCCATTTCATTAAGTTCTTTCTGTAAAATATAATATAAGATGTTTTTAGATTATTTAGGTACTCAGTATTGTCTTGAATTTTTATATAGAGGTCATAACTACTTGGATTTTCTTCATAAAACAATATCTAATTAAGTTTTTATCAATGAATGATCCGTCAAAGTGTCTATCATCTTTTAATTGGCAGAATAGGTCCATCCAAAATTGTGTAAAATGTTTTCGTAGAATACTCCACCATGATTCAATTCTCTGATTTGAAGGGCTTGTACCATATAAGTATGGGGGTCTTTTAGAAGTGTTATTTCTACGTAAAAACTTCTGTAATTGCTCAATATGACGGTTTTCAGTTCCTCTATCAAATCTTAAGGTAATTGGGCATCCACCCAATGTCTCTACTGTATCCAAATAAAAACATCCTATGACTCTGGGATCACTGCAAGAAGGTGCCGCTTCTAACCAAACTATACATCTTGAGAATCCATTAATACACCCACTAATGGAAATTCCATAAGGCTTTAGTTTATCATAACAATCTGTGTGCCATGTATGATTAGGGCCTGGATTATAGTACTGACGTCTTCTTAATCTTTTAAGACTTCTTATTTCTACACCTTCAGGATCAATAGTTAGTAAAGTACTTCGTACAGTCTCTTGTTTTACTACAAATCTATTGCTGAGCAATTTCCTGTGCATCCACTTATAACCATGAAGTTGATTCGATCCCTGTATACAAGTCTCTAAATACTGTTTTACAATATTCAAATGTGTATAATCTGTGCGCCTAGACAAACTTAGTTCCTTTAATCACCTCTTCAATGTGTGAAGACTTATCTCTAAATTATGTTTTTTAGACAAATTTGTTATTATTTCATTATAACTAAAACTCATACGGAAATAATTACTTATTAAATCATTTAAGCTCATCATAAAAATTTTAATAAGCTAGTAGGCAACAAAACAATAGTGAATGAGTGGAAAATTAGTAATAAGTTAACTGTTAAGAGAGTGAACTATAAAGACCAAACTCGCAAGAAGCCAAGTCTTAATAGTCAATACTCAATAGCAACAAAATTCAACAAACAAAGTTGACAACACTCGTCACTCAAGTACTAACGTAAATACGTATTCAAAATGCAATTAATGTATATTGTATAATAATATACTATTATTAATATTTAATATCACGGACTAAGATATACAGGACTGGACACGAGATGAATATTGTGGTTACGAAATGTTTTACAACAGGCGGAGTTCGGGGGGATATTTTCCTTTTAGCATTACTAGCGCCGTCTTAGTGGATACTTATGGAACTAGATCACATTATTGTCATCTAGTTCCAAAAGTATCCACTAAGACGGCGCTAGTAATGCTAAAAGGAAAATATCCCCCCGAACACTGCCTGTTGTAAAACATTTCGTAGTCAACCCCCCCACACCCTCCAACCTTGTCGTGTCCAGTCCTGTATATCTTAGTCCGTGTTTAATATATTATTATCATTTATCAATATAATATCACTGTAATAGTGTAATCATAAAACTTAAAAAGTCCCTATCATAGTATAGATTATAGACCTCGGTATTAACATAGAACAGTATTAACTGTTCTATGGTATTAATGACGTATTTACGATCTCGGTAAGTACCACAGTTGTAGCATATTATCTTAAACCGTGGTAAGTACACTGTTGTGGTCCTCATTATCATTAATTGCGTTGAAGTTATCAGTAAACGAATTACAAATTTTTGAATAACCAACTACCAATTTCGAGATACAAACTCGAAAATTTCGAATTGTTAAGGCGAAATTTTGAGTTGCCAAGTCGAAATTCCGAGTTGAAGTCGAAATTTCGAGACAATATTTTTTTCTATGTGGCAATACTGCGCTTCCGTACGTTTCAAAACATTTGTAATGAAAATAAAAACAAGATAAAAAAAGCTACAGTCTCTTATCACAAAATCGTAATGTGCGACGATTGATATCAATAAATATTTTTTTTGGAGCAATGTTTAACAACGAATGTAACCTCTTGAGCAAAGTATCCCGCTCTTACGGTATACATAATAATAATAATAATAGTATTTATTGCAACAATGAAAATTTTATACATTTTAAAAATACTAAGAATAAGGGAATTAAATGTTTATGTTTATAAAGTACAATAAGAGTAGATAAATTTAAAATAAAATAAAATTATTAACTTTTAATTCATTATATATAAATTTAGTATTAGTTTGCATAGATAAATTTAATAAATATTTAATAATGCAATTTATAGTAGTTATTAATCTAGATAAATGAATACTAAATGTTCCTCCCCATATTGAGATACCATACGAATAAATTGACTGTACCAAGGATAAGTAAATTATTCTTTTATATGATTTATTAAAAATATATCTTATATCTTTAAATATGAAAAAGAATTTAAGTATAATATTGTTTACATAATTAATATGACTATCCCATTTTAGTCTGTAATCAATAATTAAGCCAAGATATTTTACATCAACAACAAACCGTGATACTATCATAATCCATATAATTGTCGTAGACGATAAACCACAATGTCGATAAAATAAAATGTATTAATTAGGTAATGTGATGGCACGGTCTTAGACTATAGTAGGTCAGGCGACTATTTGTTTTTATAGTGAACTTAAATTGTGCCTTTAGCGTCCAGGACCCCGTCATGTGACTCGCTCTATTTGTGAAACTTGGTAGTCGATATTTACGCCACTGCAATATAATATTAATATATTAACCATTATTAGGCATATAATTATATATTTATTTATATGTCTATAATATTAACAAATACTATACCTACATGATATAGTATTTGATATTAATCTAGATTCTAGACAATTAATTGAGCTGTGCAATTTTTGTACGTTCATAATTATTTTTTTAACTGTGATCTTAAACTTATAAGTTGTAACAATGCCAAAACTATGTTCATTTTCCAATTGTTCTACTTTGAATGTAGGTACCTACATTTTGTGTCACTAAAAAGCGCATTGAAAGTTGGTCATCAAAAACAAACAAAAATGTATTTATTGGTGATAGAGTATTTCAATCCCATTTTCCTCAGCAGTTTCAAAAACTCATGTTATAAGTAACTTATAAAACAGTAGTTCTAGTTCTAGAGTAAGTACCTACTTATGACAGTGATTAAGAAAAATCATGTAATAAATCATGATATTTCATCTTGCAGACAATTTAAAAGGAAGGAGCTACTAATCTACTAGTCCAGAGCCCTACTAGTGTCGATGATAGTGTTGATGAAATTATGGCCTTGCCTCTTGTACAAAGTTCACCTAATTATCTGGAATTAAATTCTAATAGTTCTGAACTGGTAAATATCAATAAAACTGTTGTTAAAGTATTCTAAATACACGTGAGGATAATATTTAAAAATAGTATTTAATTTGTATAAGTATATTAAATTACCTATTTAAGAAAGTATATTAGAAAAAAAACTAATTTAATTCCTATTTGATTATACTATTAAGTATTAAGTAGTTACATAAATAATATACTAATATACTATAATGAGAAATACTAGAAATTATAGAAAAACAGTGTTGTAAAATAATAATAAATACATTATTCAAACTTAAAAATCAATTAAAGTTGTCTATACAATTTTATTTTTGATTACTTTATTTAGTATTTATTATTACAACATTGAATTATTAACATTTAACACAAACATAAATCTCAAAACATGGTATTCATTTTTTTTTTTTATATAATTGATATTATTTTAAAAACAGTATACTAACAAAAGAGTAGCTACAAGAATAGTTGTGCATCAAGCAAAAAAAAAAAATTGCCAAGAACCATTTTCGATTGATGATATAAATACAATTTATAAACAAATTTATTTTGATTTTAAATCCATTAATTTTCCTCCGAATTGGCAAAGAATAACTCCTGTGAACAAAAAAAGTGTTATATTTTGTGAAATTTTATTAAAAGACGATTTAACACCATAATTTGAAAAGGCGGTTATTATTGATGAGTAGGCCACAGTTAAACTGTTTTTATTCAACAGTATCCAAATTAACATTGAGAAACTTGAACTAACATCAAATATAATTTTAGATCTTCATTAAGCAGAAGATATTAATTTAAAATTTTCTAAAGCTACTATTTGTACTGGCACTTTTATTCCTACAGAATTGTTAAAGTATAAACCTAATACAGCTTGGCGTATTGATAATGATGAAAAGTTTCATCATTCAAAATGCTTACTAATTAATTTACCTTCAAGTACCCATGATAATTATTTAAACAATCCTACACAAACAACAAAATGTAATTTCTGTCCTTCTATATTAGATTCTATTAAGAAAAAAAAAAGGAAACAAATACAAGAATATGTAAACGAATATGTATTAATACAACACCTAATAAACACAATAAATAAAACTTTTAAGGAAAAATATAAAGAACTAGCTCAGTTATACAAATCTTAATCTTACTTTACAGTGATTTCGGGGTATTATATTCCTATGAGCAACAAAATATTTAAAAAATGTTTTTAAAAATATAAAAAAAGGAAAAAATACAGTTTTAAAAACATGTGCAGCAATGTTTTAATGGCCGCTTTTTCATAAAAAAAAAATATTTCATTAACATTTTTAAAACCTATTTAAATTATGTTTGGAAAGTTTTTAAAATCTATAAAAAAAATGTTTTATTCGTTTTTAAAAAGAACAAAAAAGATTTTTTATATATTTTGTAAAAGCTTCCTAAATGTTTTTTAAAAGTATGCATAAATGTTAAAATCTCAGTGTTTTCAGCTAAAAAAAACATTTAAAATAACTATTATTATAATTAGGTAAATTGTGTTAATTTTTTACATAAACACAGATATAGAATTGCAAGAATGTTTATTAAAAAAAAAAAATGTATTATAATGTATATATTATAAACAAAATGCTGGTTAGGTCAGATAGGTAGGTAAGATGGTGCTGAGGTAGATGGGTCATCTATTTCTTCTGCAGTAGTCAAATTGGATAATTTAATGGCATTTCTATTAATAAAATACAATTATATTAAAAAAAGGTGGGCAAGTGGGTGTCGCTCTGCTGTACAGTAGGTTACAAGTGGGTCACTGTATAATGTATGATATTAAATTTGAATTCAACGATATAATATCATTGTATAAGAAAAACGATTCTGAGCGGAGACGGTATGTCAGTCTATGTATAAGACATATTATATACATATCTATGGTATTAAACAAAAAATTGACCTATAATGGGTACCTATAATAAATTCCAAATTAATCATATCAAAATATCCATTAGGTACTTATAACGCGTTATACATCAACAAAAACCATGATACTATCATAGATATATAATAGTACAGTTTAGAAGTTTCAAGTATCCACGAATAATATTATTCAATCACAACAAAATAACTAAAATAGTTATTCTAGGTTTTTTAATATGTAATTTCGTCCAAATTTGAATTTAAAATGTCTGTAAAAAATAAGTGTGTTCATATATTTTTTAGATTTTTTGGTTACAGTATGAACTATTTACGAGAACCTTTGTGTTGAATTTGCAATCCTTAGCTATAAAAACTGAACATTTTATAATTTATTAATTACAATGATTGATAATTTTCGAGATTTTGATAAATTTTGTCAAAATTTGATCTTTAAATGCTTATAAAAAAAAACTGTGCCTATGTATTTTTAATATTTTTCAACTGATATTGTAACAATATATCAGGAGCCTTGTATTAAATTTTTACACTTTTTGGCCCAACAGATAAAACTTTATTGATATTTATAGAAAAAAAAACTAAAAAAAATTGAAAGCTGTAAAGGTCCATAAACAGCTCAAAAAGAGTCAAAATATTTTCAAAATTGTATGGTGTATAGGAAATGCTAATATAAACATTCAGTGAAATTTTCATGTATCTACAGTTATTTGTTTTTGAATTAAAACAAAATAAGGAAATCGCTACATGGGAAATCGAGTGAATATTCAATGTTGTAAAAATTTGAATTTCAAACGCTCATAAAAATTTAATTTGACTTTCTTATAGACATTTTTCTTTTGATAAAGGTAGACAAACTTATAAGGAATCTTGTGTTTAATTTTCAAATCTTAGATTTAAAAAGAAAAATTTTTACGAATTCTTAACTCAAAATAATTTGCTAATTTTCGTGATTTTCCCATATTTTGTCAATTTTTGAACTTTAAATGCTTATAAAAAAAAATTGTGACTAAGGATTTTTAATATTTTTCATCTGCCTTTGAAACAATATATTAGGAGCCTTCTATTAAATTTTCAAGATTTCGCAACCAACAAATAAAATTTTATTGATATTTTTAGAAAAAAAACTAAAAAAAAATGGAAAATGAAAATGTCCCTAAACAGTTCAAAATAAATCAAAATATTTTGAAAATGTTATCGTGTATAGAAAATGCAAATATAAACAACCAGTGAAAATTTCATGTATATACGATCATTTGTTTCAGAGTTACACCAAAAACCAAAATCGATTTTTTGAAAAACCAATTTTGCGTAAAAATTCCCGTTTTTCCTTAATTTTTATGTTGTTTTTTCCCGGCGCTTGTGAAAACTACTGGGAAATTTATACTTTTGACCCCCCAAAGTACCAACTAGATTCACTTTTCTATCAGAAAAGCTACTGATGAAGAAAATCCAAGCACTTTTACTGTCCTAAAACGTGATGACAGACACAAAAAAAAATAAAAAAATTAAAAATTAAATAAAAAAACACACATCATTGTAAAATCAATACATTCATCGTTTCACTCAGAATCTAAAAATGTTGTAAGAAATGCAACTTTATTACCATTAATCTTTAATAAACATTCTCTTTAATTTTTTTTTTTTTTTTTTATTAATTTTATCCCGCGGCAACTTAGGCCATTGGGAGAGGGGTTGGTACTGTAGGTTATTTAACGGTAGGGGGGTGTTACACGTGGGTGTATTTTGGCAGAATTTTGAATGGGGCACCCGTAGGTTTCTGCCATGCCCCGGAGTGGGGGATGGCGGCATTTGTTTTCCGGACACCGTGACTTGCCCGGAGAAAAATGCCGCCCAGTGGCCGGGAGTCGATCCCGCGACTGCCAGCTCCGCAGACGACGCGTTAGACCGCTCGGCCACCTCGTCCCCCATTCTCTTTAATTATATAATTGCTTAAATAACAATATTACTTTCAATTAACAACATTAAACGTTCGGCATAACAACAGAGACGTGCATCATCACGCTCTCGACATACACTAAAACAAGTTAACGACATAACCTCACAAAATAATAGTAATAATAATAATAGTGATAGTAATAATAATAATAATAATAATAGTGATAGTAATAATAATAATAATAATAATAGTGATAGTAATAATAATAATAATAATAATAGTGATAGTAATAATAATAATAATCTATCACAGCTCGGCCGTCCTGACCTATCCCAGCCCCTGGGATTAATACATAAGTAAATAACAAAGTTTTAATACATAATACAATATACAAATACTAGCAACTTAATACATCATAATTCAAAATACAAAAATAAAATAATAACAGATTAATACATATTACAAATACTAGAAACTTAATACATCATAATTCAAAATACAAAAATAAAATAACAATAGATTAATGCATCAACTGTTCTGCCTAGTAACACATTCTAATAATTATATATTTACCCCTCTAACCCAATGTCTCATATTATCAGAACTAATCACACCCTCATAAGGTACCTGAGTATGTTGGAAACCCTCAATGTCTTTTACTATAAACCTATCATTTGGTAACACCTTATCAACTATATATGGACCTTTAAACTTGGGTATTAGTTTTTTATTTACACCCACACTTACATCTGTATTTTTTATCATAACAAACTCTCCTTTTTTATACAAGGTAGGCTTTTTATGTTTCTCATCATAGTATGTTTTACTATATGATTGACTTTTTGATATATTATCTTCAGCTTCCCTCCTCATTTCCTCCAAATTCCTGTCTTTATCAACTTCTAACAACAACCTCCTGAACTCATACTCCATTGTACCACCTTGATGTACTCCAAACAATAATTTAGACGGAGCCTCACCCGTCGATGCACATGACATATTGTTCAACGCATACTCCACCTCATCCAACTCTCTGTCCCACTTATTTAAGGCTACTGTCTTTTTCGCCAACATTGCAGTTATACAACGGTTCACTCTTTCGACTTGCCCATTCGCCCGAGGTGTTGCAGTTGCCACTAGTACCAAGTCTATCCTTCTCTGAGTTAGGAATTCCTTAAATGCATTGGATGTGAAAGCTGCACCTCTGTCTGACACTACCCGTCTTGGTTTACTATAACATCTAAAGTAGTCACTCATATGTTTAGTTACTTCCACCGTGTTAGTAGTTTTACAGGGGTATAATCTAACAAACTTTGTAAATGCATCAATTATAACAAACAAATATTTATTCTTCTTACCAGTCTTTTCAAGCGGACCATAATGGTCAATATGAATTGTATCAAACGGTATTGGAGTCTTAGGAATAGGGTGCAGCTCACCCTCCCTTTTACCAGAAACTGGGGAATATGAAATACATTTCAAGCAATTTGAAATAAAATTTTTATCTTTTTCCCTTAAATTAGGAAACCAAAAAGTTCTCAAAATCACTTCGCTCGTTTTCTCCATCCCCAAATGACCATATTCTTCATGCGCAGACCTTATTACATTGGCTTCCATACTACTTGGGACATAAAATAATAGTTCACCTTTTTATTTCCTATATACTAAGCCATTCCTCATTTCAAAGTACTTATCCTCTGACTTACTCAACCTCTCTTTTAACTTGCCAATATCTCTATCCTCAATTTGTTTGATTGACAATGTTTGCTCAAAAGTATTTTCAGTTAATACTAATATATTGGTATTCCGGCTTAACGCATCAACATGTTTCATCTTACTACCCGCACGATGTTCAATACTAAAATCATAGTTTTGGAATAATAACGCCCATCTTGCTATCCTGGGATTCAAATCTTTTTTGTTCATTGTCAACTTAAAACTCTCACAATCAGTGAACACTTTAAACTTAATCCCATTTAGGTAAACATGAAAACGTTTTACAGCATACACTAATGCCAAACATTCCAACTCATAACTATGATACTTAGCTTCAACCTCAGTGGTTCGCTTACTATAATAAAACACAGGGTGCATTAAACCATCTTCCTGTTTCTGTAATAGTATTACACCATAACCTAAAGCACTAGCATCGCAGTGTATCTCTGTCTCAGCCTTCGGCGAATATAATGCCAGAATTGGCATTTGTACTAACTTATTTTTCAATAGTTCAAAGACCTGTAACTCTTTCTCTCCAAACTTAAATTGAGCTCCCTTTTTCAACAGTGCATACAATGGTGCTGCCAAAATGGAAAAATTTTCAATAAACCTTCTAAAATAACTGACCAGTCCTATAAAACTGTGTACATTGGCTATTGACTTAGGAATTGGGAACTGTGTCACTGCTGCTACATTAGCCGGATCAGGTCTTACTCCCTCCCTATCAACCACATAGCCCAAATATGTTATCCTTGACTGAAGAAAAAAACATTTATCTTCTCTCAACTCAAGCAAATTGTTATTACATGCCATTAATACACATTCTATTATCTCCAAATTTTCTTCTATGGTTTCTGTGGCTATCAGTAAATCATCCAAATATACCAATAACCTTCCAGATCTTATTAACTCTTTAAATACCGTTTCAATAAATCTCATAAACGCTGAAGGACTATTACAATAACCAAACGGTAATCGCACATACTCATACTGTCCTAAAAATGTTGAAAATGAAAGATACTTGGACGACTGCTCAGATACTCTAACATGAAAATATGCATTTTTTAAATCCAACTTGGTAAAGAATATTTTTCCCCTTAACTTGTCCAACAAATCATCTATATGAGGAATCGGATAGTGCTCCTTTACTACCCTTTTATTTAACTCTCTCAAATCAGCACACATACGATATGTCTTGTCTTTCTTTTTCACCAAAACTATGGGTGAACAAAATTCAGACTTGCTTTCCTTAATAATGCCCTGATCTAACAACTCACAAATTATATCCTTCACCGCATCCCTCTCCGCATACGACAATCTTCGAGGTCTGTAATTAAAAGGAGTATGGTCTTTCAAGCTTATGTTAACCTCATAGCTTAATTCTGGGGCCTCCGGTTTCAAAGCTTTTTTGTAACAATTATTATACACTTCCATCAGTTTACATTTATCCATAAGCGGGACCTCACCTACATTTAATTCAACATCATCTCCAACCTCATACTCGATTAATCCTAGATTATCCAGAAAGTCATTATCCTTACCTATTCCATATTTTGTATTTACTGTCATCCTACCAGCTTCACCAAACCAAATATCCATCCCTTTAATAAAATCTCTACCCAGCAAACACTCAGCTGACATGGTTTGATTATCTACCACATAAAATACTTGTTCCTTACTTATATTGTAATCGACTAATGAGACTGTAGTATTAGCGACTGCCTCAATATTCAATTGTGATCCATTAATACCAGAAATGAAAATGTCTTTTTTTAAAGGTTGTCTGTTACTAGTTTTAACAATATGAGACTTGATCAAAGAAATCGGACTACCACTATCTATTACAGCATCGATTATACAACTATCATCGCCCACTTGAACACTTACCCTTACATAATACGCCGGCTCCAATAATCTAATTTCTCCTGATGCTCCGGTACACCTTTGCTCGTTCTGCCCTTGCAAGGATGCAAGTAAGGAAGGACATCCTTGCTTGTTTTCTCACGTTCTGGGCAAGTAGACCGTTGATGTCTCGTGGAACCACATCCATAACATGCTCCCTTTGGCCTGGCTGGAACTGGACAACTTGGTGCGATGTGCGCTCTGGACCCGCAGTTAAAACATATGCGATTCGTTGACATCAACACACCCTTTTGACTTGCTCCACTTACACTTTCTGCTTGTTGTTTAGAACCTTCCACCTTGGGTATCGGCTTTTCATTTGAACTTGAAAAAAAAGGTTTACTCTGAAACCGTCCACTCCTCTGCTCTACTATACGTGAGTAGTCCATGATATCAAACAACAATTCATCTTCATCGTTATGTGTACGACTTAACAAATGCTGGAACAATTCTTTCGATTGGACACCCTCTAAAAACTGTTCCTTTGTATTAAAGAAATCCAGTTCCAGATCTCGGCACAACCGAATTTTCTCGTGGTAGTAATTCAAAATGCTTTCGTTCCTGCTTTGCACACGAGCTGTCAACGCTTTCCATCGACTGCCAATATTAACGTTTCTTACAAACGTCGATTTAAATTGTTTTTCGAATTCTGTCCATGAGACAAATTTCCGACCAATATACCACTGTCGTGCTGGCCCATCTACATTCACTCTCGCCGCCTCCAACTTGAGTGCGTCGGACCAACAATGTAATTCTGCCACTCCACATAGCGTGCTCAACCAGTCAGCAGCCTCATGTGGTTTACACTTTCCGTTGAACGTAGGCAACGTTTTAGACAAATCGGGAGGAACGTACACCTCCGCCGGTTGTTTACCCTTCTGTGCTAACATGCTCATCAGCATCTCATTCTGCTTGATCAATGTTTGCACCAACAGCGCATTCTGGTCTTCCTTCTCGACCTTCTTACTGTCGTCCTGGCCGAGGACAACTTTCATTACTTCCTGTTTGGTGTATTCCGTCTCATCACCGACATTTCCATCCGAACCAATCGAGACACTCATCGTGAATATTGCCCGAATCCCACTTCTGATGTAAGAAATGTACCATTAATCTTTAATAAACATTCTCTTTAATTATATAATTGCTTAAATAACAATATTACTTTCAATTAACAACATTAAACGTTCGGCATAATAACAGAGACGTGCATCATCACGCTCTCGACATACACTAAAACAAGTTAACGACATAATCTCACAAAATAATAGTAATAATAATAATAGTGATAGTAATAATAATAATAATAATAGTGATAGTAATAATAATAATAATAATAATAGTGATAGTAATAATAATAATAATCTATCACAATGTATAGGTATTTAAATCTTATAATAATGTAAATAAAATAACTAAAGACGTTTACCTTTTAATTCTGGTCTCACTTTGAGCCAACCATGGACTTATGAATTCTATAATACCAGCTTTTGTAGTAGGAAATTTCTGTTGTATAGCACCTAATAAAAAATATAAAACAATAATATATGATATTATAAAATAATGCACCTAATACACAATACAAGAAATACATTTGATTTGTAAACAAGCTTCTCTAAGACTTTGAATATTTTATTATAAAAGTGTGTGATTTACTACAATAGACATAATAACATTAACAACTCTATTCAAAATTACTGTTTATTACTGTTAGGTTAAATTAACAATTTTGTATGTAATTTAAGGATGTAAACCTTATTCACAAATATTAAAATTGTAAATAATAAAAAAACTAATATGAATTTGCCTACTTATTATAACTTTGTGAATTGGGCTTGCTTCAAGACTTTTTTTTTTTTGTCCCTTCCAACTATAATCTGCTATAAATTCATCCGAAAACATTATTCTCATTGTCAAAGTTGTCATTTTAGATAAACTCTTTATACCTCCAATGGTAAATGCAATTGTGGACACCTATTAAGTTGATTGTACATTATTAATACATGGTATATATTATATTTTTTTTAAATACAGAAAATATAATTTTATTAAAAGATATCACAAAACTATTTTTTTTTTTTAAATTTAAGTTTGTTGGTGTATGAAAATTGGTAAATATTCAAAGTTAAAAAAGTGATTATTTATCGAGATAATAAGTCGCTGAATAGCCGAGTGACACCATAGACCTGATGAGTGAGTAGCCGCCTATGTTTTATGTGTAAAAGTATTTTGATTTACATAATGACAATGGTTTTAATAACTTACAAAAATATTTCAGGACTTTTTTTTTCATAAGCCTAATGTGCTTAAGATGATAGTTTGATTTAAAATTTAATATATATTGTTGTGTATACATATTATTATAAATTACAATTAAGTACATTATTGAATTCGCAACTCGTATCATATTGCCGTATTATAAACCATATTGTACAAAATTTAATATAATAGTTTTATCAGCTATAGGTACTATGGAAATACTAGAAAGTATATTAAAATTATAATCACACCAGAGTCATAAACACAAAAAACACTTAAGTTTACATAAAAAAATATTATCTTTAATGATTGAAACTGTTGTATTAATCTAGACAATTTTACATGTAACACATACTCCGCCGTTCAGATACTTTGGCCCTATGACGTATGCATATTTTCAAACGCCTAGAACTCATCGAATAATTAGTGTTAAAGTGGGAGACCCACACCACATTTCTTAGATAATGACAACTTTAAACCCTTTTTTTTTCACTGGTATCGAGGACCGGAGCGAGAACCTCATCACTTTCGCTCCGGCCTACATACTTTAGACCTAAGCAAACTTGATTTTAGTGTTGTGACATCCTTTAATATAGGTATAATGAAATTATATTATTTAGGAGAGAATTTTTATTTAGCTACTATTTCTTTTTTTATATATATATTTTGTTTCCACTTAGAAATTGGTTTTTAATAATATGCACTAACCTTGCACTAACCCTATTAATTTAAAAGAAAATATGTAATATAATATTAAAACAAATTATATTACATAATTTAACTAATACTATTATGTATTAGTTAATAATTTAATGAATAGAA
The DNA here is from genome assembly GCA_949089665.1 of Macrosiphum euphorbiae. NCBI lineage: Eukaryota > Metazoa > Arthropoda > Insecta > Hemiptera > Aphididae > Macrosiphum > Macrosiphum euphorbiae. The sequence continues at coordinate 113,979 of CARXXK010001217.1, read as the reverse complement.
AATAATATAAAGTTAACTATACTAGCTATCTTTAACATTTCATAATTACCAGTTTATGAAAATAGTCAACATCTTCAAGTTTTTTTTCTAACATTTTAAGATCATCTTCACTCTTTATTGGAAATATATTGTCCATTTCATAATTAGATACCTACTACTACAGTTTTTTTATCATCACTTGTGTCCTTATCAATGAGATGATGTTTAATATAAGAAACAGTATTTCTTAATTTCATAATATCGGCTGCAATAATGGTATAATTAAAATTAATAACTTTAATAATAATCAGCTAACAATTTAAAAATTTTAACTCACCAGAAATGAAACACAGGTCAGATAAAGAGCATCGATATTCGTTTTTACTATAACGTGTAGGTACCTATTAATGGACATACAGGTTTAGAAAACTTATCACTATCGACTGCAGTACACATAATAGCACTAGAAGTTGAGCTTGAAGTAGAAGGTGACAACGTTGTTATTGAATTAAATGTCCTCTTTGTAGCAGATTTCAACAATTTAGGCGGAGGAGTAGGCAACTGACGTTCAAAGTTGGTTGGTAAACTGGCTTTTCGTTCTGGGATTTCAGTAGAACCAGTCAAAGGATGTATATTATCATTATTGTCCTCGTTATTATCCATAGCACTATCCTCATCGCTACTACTTATATTTTGAAAAAGTAGCCTTGATGAAGTTGTTTTATTTCGGCAACCTTTACCTCTCAATTCAAATTTTGAATCTAAATTTGACTCACTTTGTTTTTTATTTGCTTTTATCATAATTTTGTATCATGTCTCATAATCACCTATAAGAATAAAATATTAATTTAAATATAAGGTTTATATTTCTTAATTTTAATATAGGTATAATTTAAATATTATATTATATGGGTTAATAATACTAGTCATGGCACAAAAATAACACTGCCTATAAAATATAGACAATGCTTATTTTGTATATTTTATTTTGAATATTGTAGTAATCAGAACAAAGTAAATTGATTAATAACAAAACAAATTTCTTACTAAATTAATTATAAAAATTATACTTACTAATATCTTGTTCAATAATAACCATACTGTTGAGTACAGAGTGATAACCCGCCGCCTGAACTATACGGCTTCAAAGACGGTCGACATAGCGGTCTATGATCGGCGGCGTCGTCTTCGAACTGTGGAACATGCACGTCGTTTTGAGCTGTGTCTCGTGCGGTTTTGCGCTTTGTACGCAACATAGTGGTGATTCTCACAGTACAAACAGAGTCGGACTGGCCCGGACCGCTAGTCCGCAATTGCGGACGGGGCCCTGGCTTAATTATGGTAATTGGAGGCCCCTGATTTTGTACCTATTAATATTATTATTATTCGTTTAGAGTAAATAGAAACACGAAATAAACATTTTTTTTTCAAATCAGGAAACGTATTTTTGTTTACAATCTTGAGACGTTCTTAATGAATATTAAAATAATGAAATATGAAAGGAAAACATTTAAATAATGGCCTTATATCATTATCATTCTACGAATTTAATAGCTGTCCAGTGTCTATATACAAATATGTATCATTGATTATGAATAGTGTAAAATTGTTGTGACTATTAAATAATATTATATTATATTTATACGGGCTTATGAGTATGACTTGGTAACACAGATATATATAATATATCTCTGCTTAGTAATTGGTATTATTTAGCATTATCACTGATTTTAACTGAATTATTATATTTTGGATAAGTATTGTGTCGTGCACAATTTGACACAATTTGAATTGGTGTTTGTCTTTATAATGTCTGATGTCACAGAACATGGTGTAGCCAATATAAGGGCTACGCCCCAGTGGCTTAGTTTGGGGGGTTGGATAGGAGGGATTTCCCCTGTCTGATAACAAAAACAGTCAAATGGGTCTCTTGTATTCAATTTACTTAGAACCTGCAGAAAAAATCTTTGTATTTGAGAATATGCTCAATATAAATTCTATATTGAAAAGAATATAGTAAAACCGGTTAATATATCGAATGATTGAAATTTAGTTAGGTACGTAGGTATTTAGTTATTTCTGCCTATATGGCTGTATGATAATTAATATGAAAGATGGCAATTGTATTGAAAAAAAAATGTTCCATGTGACTTTTTACCAGGTGCATGAAAAGTGGATTGCAATCGGAGCGAGTTTTTTTTTCTGGGCTAATCAAAACATTCGCCATGTTGGGGGCCCTTTTTTCCAAATCGTGGACTGGGCTTTTTCGAGCCAGTCCGACACTGAGTACAAAGTAACTATCTCCGTTCGTGCCGTTATACGCACAATTAGAAACGAGATATCAGTATTATTATAATACTATAATTATATTGTTCTGTGTCCGTGCTGCATGGTAATACCTTATTATATACGCGCTCCCGTACGCATACCCTCATCGTCGTCTTCATCCAAGACATCATCTTCATCCACCACATCATCATCACTCTATCGCCATCACTCCAGGATTCGTCCATCGGTGGTACCGTGAGTTGGCTATATGCCATACACTGTTATTTATTATACATTATTGAATTTGTTATTATTATTATTTAAACCATTGTCCAAGCTACTAACATAGTTGTAAGTAGGGCCGTACGAGTATTTATTATTGAGTATTGAAAATATCAATCCAACTTATATATTATATTACAAGCATTGTATTTATTGATTAGCGACAGTTTCTGGTAAAATTAAAATTCATCCGCACACGACGAAATTATTCTCCGTGGTTGATAACCCGGAATAATACGTCAATTACATACTGAACACTTTCCTTGAAAGTCCTCTTTACAATCAGTGATCTCTTTGGCCAACTTTTTTATTGTACTTACACGAGCAACAGGGTATAAACAGTATCTATCATTTACGATCCATTTTTTCGGTACTATATCATAGTATGTTCTTTCATCGATATCAATAATTTTGATAAGTGACCACATTATTGCGTATTATCTGAAACGAAGTTGGATAAAATAAGTTTTGTATAAAAAAATGTATTATTTAGTACACATATAGGTACCATACCTAGGTATATTTTTTCTGTTTTATTCTCTCCCTTAAATAATTCATAAATAAACATAAACAACTTTATACTTAAAATTCATAATACTTAACCTAACTAATAATAATAATAATAATAATAATAGTATTTATTGCAACAATGAAAATTTTATACATTTTAAAAATACTTAAGTTTATATACATTGCGCTTCCCCCTATAAGCCTAGCTTGTGCTGGGGGAGCGGTCTTTATCTTAATTCTTAATAATAAATGAGATTTAAACTATTACATTAAGTAAAATTGCTTATAAAATAAACTGTAACTAAATATAATTAGAGAAAAATAAAAATAAAAAACAATGATAATTATTATGTTAACAAGACGGTATGGATAAAAGAAAAACTATAAATTTAAATTCTGATGTAAAACATGCCATCTGAATGACTTCAAACTAGAAAAATCGTTTACATTAATATTTAATTTTTGACATAGTTTTAGTCCCTTATACAAAACACTTTTTTGACCAAATACTTTATTATAAATGGGTAGACTTATATTAATATTATTACTGTATCTTGTATCATGATCATGATCTAGGAAGGGAATTAAATGTTTATGTTTATAAAGTACAATACGAGTAGATAAATTTAAAATAAAATTAAAATTATTAACTTTTAATTCATTATATATAAATTTAGTATTAGTTTGCATAGATAAATTTAATAAATATTTAATAATGCAATTTATAGTAGTTATTAATCTAGATAAATGAATATTAAATGTTCCTCCCCATATTGAGATACCATACGAATAAATTGACTGTACCAAGGATAAGTAAATTATTCTTTTATATGATTTATTAAAAATATATCTTATATCTTTAAATATGAAAAAGAATTTACGTATAATATTGTTTACATAATTAATATGACTATCCCATTTTAGTCTGTAATCAATAGTTAAGCCAAGATATTTTAATTCTTTTACTTGTTCAAGTATAATGCATTTAGGAGTACATTTATTAATCAAAATTGAATTACATTCTGAAGAATGAACCTTTATAATATTTGTATCTACAATGTTATTATCTTGTGTATTGAAAAAAATATATTTAGATTTCGATAAATTTAATTTTAGTTTGTTTTTGCAAAACCAAGTATTAATATTATCTAGGGTTTTATTTGCTTCAGAATACAAGGTATCTATAGTTCGTTCTGATATTAAAATTGATGTATCATCAGCAAAACTTAATATTTCTGTATTAAAATTTGTTTTTATATTTAGAAGATCATTTATAAAAATTATGAATAATAAAGGGCCTAGTACTGTGCCTTGAGGCACTCCACAGGATATTTTCAAAGTGTCACTATAATGATCATTAAGTTTAACTTTTTGGGTTCTATTGCTTAGAAAGGATTTTAATAAATTATTTGGCAGTCCACGAATACCTGCGTTTTCTAATTTTAATAGTAATAAATTATGATCAACTAACCTAACATAATCATTAAATTTACATCATTCAGCATTAGTTTTAAATTAACAAATATTTTACATGTTCCAAAAGAAATATTCTCATTTATAAACCTAACTCTTATAACCTAATATTAAAAGTACAAAATTTACTTATCCTAATAAATAAACTTTACATTTACAATATGTATTTAATATTAAATTAACATAGATGAATTAAAGGTAAGACAATATATGACTGATTTTTGTATGGAAAATATATATATTTTAAGCAAATTTATGTAACTGGCCACATTTTAAAGGTGGATAAATGTTGAAAGACATAAATTCCAAGTGATGAGCTATTACACGGCACTGAATTGTAATATTCTTGTAATACAATTTTTTTACCAATAATAACTTCAGTTTTTAGTGACTCTGAATAAGCAAAGTTGTGCACCATTATAATATCACCATTCTGTGACCCACAGCAATTGTCAGGTTTTATTATTCCTAATTGAAAGTGTTGAAACATATGCATCTTGTATTGTGGACCACAACAATTTGATAGAAGAGCACCATCACAGTGAATATGTGATACTTTTGGTAATGATGATTGTCGAGGAGTTTCAAAATAATTATCTAATAAAAAACATTCACCTAATCGATTACAGATTTGTTCAGCTGGTTTATTATATCCTCGCACCATAGATTTATTTTTTGCAAATAATTTTCAAATTGAAATGCAGATATTGTTTCTAAAGTAAAATTTGATGTTATTCCTGAATAGTAATCAGAGTCATCTACTATATGAATTAAACCGTGAAAATTATGAGTGATAAAGTCTTTACTATACAGAAGAATAAAGTCTTCAACAAAATGCCGTAGTAATGACCTCGCATAATGACGCATTTCACTATCTTTACATATTATAGGTGACATTAATATAGTCATGGCAAAATGAAGAGTTAGAAAAATCTCATATTTTTTTACTAGTTAGAACAGATTTTAAGACAACTGGTCCTAAATATAGCAAAAATGTTCGAAATTCAGTAGCTTTCCAACGAAGTAAAAGTGTCAGCTCTCTTGGTTTTCTATTAATCTCAATAGGCACACATGAACGATATTCAACTATTAATGATGACAATCTAAGACAGAGTTGTCTAGACAATTTGTGAGGAATATCTCCTGTACTCCATGTTAACAGCATAGTAAGTGTTACTCCTAAATAAACAAGGTGCATTATATATAAAACAATCGAGTTGTTAAAATGCAGTGATGGGATTTTTGTAAGTAACGTTTTAGTTTTTTGAAATTCTGTATCTGACCAATTATGAAAATCCTCATTTGTTCTTAGTACACAATCAAGATCTGTAAATATTCTACGATTGTTACTCGTTTCACCTTTGACAACACATATTGTACATGAGTTGTACCCACTAAATTACTTTATGCCAAGAATGTCTGCCTTTGCAGGAGCATCACAACAGAATCAACAACTTTTACTGGTATTGTTTTTCCACTTTGATGTAAAATACCATTCTGTGATAAATGATTGACTTCATTGACAAATTCTTCTAGGTAACTATTCATATCATGAGGTTTACATTTACCACAGTATTAGCAAATAGGAAACACTTTATTTTGTTGTTAATTTACATCTGATAATACTCCGAATAAAATTGGTAGGACTTGTATGTTTGAACTTTTAAAAATTGGAATACCATCTACATTAATTATCAGTTTGAAACAATCAATTAAATCTTGAAAAGGACCAGATATAATTCTTTTAAGTTGTTTTTCAAGTCCTATATGAATATATTTCCCAGGAAAAACTATTTTTGAACAAAATTTAGTTTTTGAAGTTTTCAATAATGTCCTAGATTCACTTGGTAAAGCAGAGGACAAAACTGGAACTGTTTCTTTCAATCCCTTTAGTAAATCAGATAAACAATTATGAGTTACATTATGTTGAATAGACCACCTTTGAAGAAAATTTTGTAAGGCATGGGGAGATTCTTGAGGTTGATCAGAACTTTCATCCATTAATAATGGAATATCAGAAATTGTGCTTTCAGCCGAAGAACACTCTGAATCTGAAGTTATATTACTCAAAGTGAATTCAACCTCATCACTTATTATTTCATCAGACGATTTGTTGCACTCCTCAGAATGTAAAGCTTCAAAATAAATTGAGGAAACATTAATTGAATTAGAAGATGTTATATTTAAAAGATTTTTGTTAATAGTAAGTTCATTAGACACATCATGGCTTTCTAGTGTCTCATTGAATTTCTGACAATCCTCATTCATACGCCTACGTTGACTTCTTTTGGAGAGGTTCTTAAAATGTTCCCGTTTCCTTGGCATTTCTTTAATGGCATGTATATTCAAATTACCTAAATGGTTTGTCTTATTATAAATAAATTATATATTAAACTAATTCATTTTTAAGAAATTAAGATAATTTTTATTACTTGAACCATTTGATCAAATTATCAAATTGTTCAATTACCTAAACTTACATATTCAACTGTCAAATTATTGATTTAATATTAAACTGTATATTTGAACAAACAGATTTTTAAACTATAAATAAAAAAACTAACTTTTAACTTCTACTCTAATTTAAGTTACTGTTCTAATCAAACTAACTATAAGATAGAAATTTGGAAAATGTCAAAAACTAACTTAAATTCTAATGTACCTACCTATTAGTTTTTTTGTTAAACTAACAATTTTAAAAAAATGACTAACTTGCTCAGCTTTGCATCCATATAATATGAATATTCAGGTAAGTAATGATTGTTAGTATGTATGTATGTACTTAAGTATATGATTTATATTAAACATGGTTGTAGGCACGTTTTTATGGCAGATGAATACTTGCCTTAAGTTTGGCAGGACCTTACAAAGACACAGCATATGCAAGAGGCATGTATTCACAAACAGTTCTTAAATTACAAAAAGTATAAAATATTATTTGGTGTGGACTACTGTATTATTCATTATATTATAATAAAAAACATATACAAAATTTCCTTATTGGGTCGACCACTCAAACAAAGTGTTACACTATCTAATATAACATTTTAAACATACAATATAGTACAAATAATTAAGACTGCCCTGGCTCGAAGCCCTCGCGTACGCTGTACAAGTCAGTAGAGTAGCTGGAGCTCAATCAAGGGAGGGGCTATTTAAAAATTGTAATACACCACAAAATATTGTGAGGAATTCAAAATTTTCCATTTATTTTTTTTAACCGTACATTAATGTATTTAACTGATTATTGTTTACCATTTATTTGCTGTTAAAAAAAAAAAAATGTATGATATTCATATTATACTTAAATCCTAAAGTCATGTAATACTCCTATCTCGGCTAATGCAGCCGAGTCCTTGATTGGTTATAATAAAACAAAATTAAGAAATACATATTGGCATAGATAATAAAGATATGGATAGGCCATGGCTATATTAACACTGTATGAGGTCGCGTTCTTTTTTGTGGGAGAGAGAAAATATTTTTAAGAATGTTCTCTCTCTTGCATGGGGTACTATTTAAGGTTATGTTCAAACTTCAAATAATAATTGCCATTATAATATTTACCATTTTACCCCACATAACCTCAAAATTGATAGTAATACATGAACGCATGGTAAGCTTCAATGGCCTATCCATATCTTTATTATCTATTCATATAGGTACCTATATATATATATTGCTATATAAATATATAAATTGTACAACAAATCGGAAAAAAAAAATATTTACAACAATTTTCATAGTAATATAGATCTATTTTTTACTTTTGAAAATTGATCTGTAATTGATTCAACGTCCACTTCAATATCTCTATGGATATTTAATAAAGAAAAACCAGTTGGTCGTTTCTCACCCATCTTTGCTCTTAACCAAGTTTTTAATCTAAAACAAAGCATCATGCAACAGCATAAAAGCAGAGGTAAAAGCTAAATCAAATGTAAAAAATTTATTTATTTATAACATATTATATAAATAAATATATAATAAATATGCATATTAATTATAAGTAGTGAATATTTTATGAATAATAAGTAATAAGAATAATTAACTACTAAATAAATGTTTAATAACTACCTTAGTAAATAACATAGTCTTAACTGAAGAATATTAAAGCAGTAGTTTATAGTCTGAATTAAAGTCTCTTCATAATGAAACAATCAGTTTATAATAAAATAATATAAAATAATCTTAATTGTAGACGATTTGTATTTGTAATTGTACGACACTTTGGAATTCAGTACTTCGCGTCTTTTTGGTTATCATTTTAGAGAAGTGACTGATGCCCATTGGAGATAACCGCAGACATAACGCGGCTACCTCCACAATAATTTTGATAATATGACAAACGTAGATGGTATTCCGTGGTATAGTGTGATATCAGTGTATTGCTACAACCGTGGTATATTAATTTTTACAAGAATTGGCCGATATCATTATCAATATTTTTTCGTAACGTTGATAAAAGTTTAAAATACGAAATAAATATTAAATATCACTTGTGTAAATATTATATTATTTTATTACCTATATACAGGATATAACCCTGATTAAAACAGCACCAATAAAAATATATTCAAAATGTTTTTTTTAAATCATTACATTCACAACGTTGTAATTAAAAAAAAACATTAAAAAAACATGTTATTGCTCATAGGGATAAGCCGGGTTTTTACACGTAGAGCCCGTGGAGGTATTATTGCGTATATAATATCGCGTCATTAGCCGCGACGTTGGCGTTGTCGTTTTTTTATGATTAAAGTAATACTTCAGTCGTAATAAACCCATATCTTCCCACACCACTTTTCGTACATACACACGTAGGACGTAGTTCTTATATAAATATATAAACAGGATAATAAATAATAAGGATATAAATATTTTTTTAATAACATTAGTATTATTCTATTACGATTAATGATAATTTTATTATCATACGGATTCATTTTTTTGTATATGATTTTGATTTTGAAGTAAGTATACCTAATTATTTTATTTAAAAAATAATCTTTATATTTAACATAATATCTAGGTACTTTATTATGGCTTACTAAATTATTATTTTTTTTAGTGGGGATCGGGACATCGGTTACCAAACAAAGTACATTTTAAGGTCACCATAATAAAAATGTTGGGGAAAGCTGCTGTATACTATAATAGTGTAAATATCCGGTACCCACTATGTTATATTATAATATTAAGATATACAATCTCATAGAACAATTATATTTGTATAAAAACCAATATAAATATTAAAAATAAATAGCATCCAGCCAAAAAAAATTATTTTAAAAAACAAATCGTTCATACCTATTTTTAATTTTATAATTTATTGTTTTACATAATAAATACTTTTATTCATTTTGTATATTATGATTTATCAAATGAGGTTTTAATTTTATTTCGAATTATTGTACTATTTGGTTAAATATTTATGTACAATAGTACGATGTAGATACATACAATTTTGAAGGCCCGCAACAACTTCCGGAATTCCTGATGTGATCCTACAAAAATATCGATTGGGAAGAGTGCAACTACCATACGTATTACTGTCATAGATAGACAGATAGTATTATAAATATATTGTGTATGTATATTGTATTATTTTTGTTACTTTAAGTGCAAAATCACGAAATACGCCGAGAAGTGAAAAAGGCCGATTTTTTAGAGTCGATGACTGGGATTATGATTATGATTATTAATAGTTCAGTGATTTAACAAATTCCATCATATACGTAACACACAGGAATATTGACTTCATAATATTGACCGAGGCAGTTTTATAGCGTCAAAAACGTTTTACGATGGTCAAAAAAATATATACATCGAATGAAAGTCGTATCGGTGTAATTATTTCTGCTTTACTACCGGTAGTATAGGTACTACATACATAAATATTTATACCATAATACCTATTACCTACACCATACTAAACTATACTTACACCATACCTATTACCTTTACTTTATTACCTACACCATTATAAGTATTATGAGTTAATTTACGTTGTCCGATTTTTATTCTGAAAAACCCGAACTCGCCAGAAAATTGTCTATAGATCGTACGGAACGCTTTGTAAACATTAAATCTTATATTATTATAAACTGTAATTGATTAAAAATTGCCTAAATGTTGCCCATCAAATAATAGCCGTAGCGGGGATCCTTAACGAAATTAATATTATATAATATCATTTAGTTACCAAAATAAATGTATTAATAGACGCGTGGTATACAGTTCTTACATCACTGTACCCTATACTAAAGTTCGACAGACGACTGTTTCTTAGCATAGGTATATAATGTAATCGGTCGACTTCTATTGTTATTATTATATGAATATAGATATAAAAATTACATGTAAACATTTTTTTACCGATTTCAACCCTTTAAATTCAAAATTTCAAAAAAATCGAAGATTAGCGGATGCCTACGCCATAATAGCTATATGTATGCCAAATTTCAGTCCAATCCGTCCAATGGTTTGAGCTGTGCGTTGATAGCAGTCAATCAGCTTACTGTTTTATATATACAGATATTGGACAAATAAAACAAAGAACAAAAACCCAGCTTCAAAAATTAAAATTACCAAAAAGAATTCGAAAAATTAGATGGTTCTGTTTTAGTAAAAAAGGTTGAGTCCAAAATTGCACAAAACCAAATTATAATAATTAAAGAAAGGTTTCATGTTTGCATCGTCTAATAGAAGAAATCCAAAAGGAAATCGCTACACTGGAGGTTGGATCATGCCGTGTATGTTATTGCATATAGTATATACGATCACCAGCAGGTTGTGCATTTTTAAAAAATAATCAATTGTTACCATTGCCTTGTGTCAAACCTATAAGAAAATATTTAGCACAAATTCCCACTACATGTGGATTTGATAAAAGTTTTTTTGAATTGTTTAAGAAACATTTGTCTGCTAAAAATAATTTCCAAAAACATGGACTTCTCATCTTTGATGAAATATCATTGAGGGAAAGCATTTCTGTCAATTCGAAGACATTGAGTTATACAGGTTTAATCGATTTTGGCGAAGACAATGAAGAATTGGATTATCTTCCAAAAGAAATAGACATCAATTCAAAAGCTACTCATGGATTGGTCTTCATGTTCAAACTGCTTGCTGATTCGTATACGCAACCAATTGGAGTATTTGCATCGAGAGGACCTGTAAATGGATTGACAATTGTAAAATTAATAATTAAAGCAGTTTTATTGTTAGATAAGTCGGGTGCTTATGTTCATGGTTTTGTATCGGATGGAGCTCAAACAAACAAACGTGTATGGACAGAACTTGGTATTAGCGGAAAATTAAATTCCACTTCTTTTTGCACAGAACACTTTGTTGATGAAAACAGAAAATTCTATGCTTTTTCAGACACTCCACATTTAATCAAATGTGTGAGAAATAGATTATACAACAACAAAAAACTGAAAGTACCTATGCCAAAATCATTCATATTTTAATAGTATTAAATAATTAATTTTGTGTAATAAATATAAAAATTTCAGATTAATCCAAATGAAAATTATGTTAAGTGGGAGTATTTTGTGACTTAACATGAAGAAGACAAAAAAAATTGTAACAGCCAATTAAGGGTTTACCTGAAAATTACAGCTAATCATATCAGTTTAAATAACTCTTTTTTAAAAATGAGAGTTAGCTTAGCTACACAAGTTAGAAAATTACCTTCACAATTTCTTTTTAAAGTTATCATCTAATATTTACAATAACATTATATTTTAGATTCTTAACAAATCAGAAGCTGATGGTTTATCATTTTACAGCAAACATAAAATTCCAGAAATGCAAAATTGTGATGCAACAATCAATTTTTCTCTTGTTTTTAATGTTATGTTTGACGCCCTCAATGCTAAAATTCCTTGTCAGGGAGTTCATCTAAATTCAAAAAATTACGAGGTTGATTTGAAATGTTGAGTTTTTATTGGATATTTGCCTGGCTTTTTGTGTGATTTTGTATGATTTATTATGTACCTTTTAAATGTTTTTTTTTGTTTTTAGTTAAGTGGAATAACTATAATACGTGTTTTGAGCATCAATGTGAACTATATAATGTAATGTGTAATAATTATTTAAAATTCAATCTTAGGTGACATATTGTGATTTAATTAAAAAGTATATATGTTTGTATCCTAGATACTTCAACGTTCTTTAAAATGGTTAGATAGCTGGGAATCTAATGTCATATCTGAAAACATTTCTGAAAGTGAATTTTTAACTAAAAGCACGGCAGAAGTTTTGAGAGTTACCATAAATTCATGTATAGAATTGGTAAATTACATGAAAGAAAAATATGATTTTGACTAAATTCTCACAGGGAAAATCAACCAAGACGCCCTTGAAGTAAATATCATTAAAATTTTGTGATTCAAGATTAAATACTTTTATAATTAATAAATTTACATTGTTGTTCCTTTTTTAAGCGATTTTTTGGTACCGTGAGGATGGCTTCTGGAGCAAACGATCATCCCTCTACACCTACATTTTTGCAAGTGTACAAGCTTCTTACAGTATATGTCATTTTGAAACCACCTAAGTACGGAAATTGTACTGTAGAAAAAACAGATATTAGTAATAATTTAATAAAAATATCAGACATACAAAATATTTATACCAGTTCAGAAACTTCCTCATTGGAAAAGCTACAAAAGAAACTCGATGGCTTTGTAAATCAAGGCGAATGGGAATTTTCTGACATCGTTGAACATGATTATTCAATTGCACCTATTATTGACTGTTTAAAGTACTATGTGGCAGGCTACTTAAGTCATCAAATAACTAAAAGATCAAGTTGCATAAAATGTAAATCAGCATTTACTGTGATATCAAATTTTAAACCAGAAACTGATCTTACAAATATTAAAAGCAGAGGATGGTTAAAACACCCAAACCCATATTTGTACAGCTTAATAAGTGCAATTGAAGATGAATTCATGAAACATGTAAATAGCAATACAGTTTTTTATGATATTATTGATGGTTTGATTACTCAGTATGGTTCTTTCACATTTCCATGTACTGAACATAAATATTATGTAATATCGTTTACAATAAAATATTATATTAATATGCGTTTAAGACAGTATACAAGGCAATCCAATCAAGAAAAAGTAAAGGAAAATGCTAAAAAAAAAAATATCCAAATTTTGTACCACTTAGTCTTTAGAAGTTTTAAACTATAATAATAAATTAAAATATACTATGTTTCCACATTAGTTTTTTTTTTATGAATTACAAACTTTGACAAGTAGAGCTCGCCACCTGGCCGGGTCCCGGACATTAACGGCACATTTATTATCGTGTTAAATGACTTGAGTTGCATGGGGCTGTGTGATGGTAATTAATAGTGATAACTTATAATAGTTGGTAGTATATTAATATAATACACTATCAGAAGTTGTGGTTTGAGGGTAAGTTAAACGTCCGGACGTATTACCATAGAACGTATTACAAATTTTTATATCAACTATAATATTATGTATTCTAATATTATTGTTTGCGCTGCAGTACCAATTGCATAACAAAATGTACCATTAGCAGTTGCGCGTGCCGTACCATAGAACAGTATAGAAGCGAAACTCGATTAGCTGATTGGGGTATTGGTTCCCTATGATCTGAAGTCTGAACCTACGAAAAACATGGAATTGGTTAGGTAACATGATGTTACACCCGTATATTATAAAATTGGTTCCAAGACTAAGGCGGGATACGGGACGCGGGGTTTTCACGTATGTCACGCCCTCCTGAAGACCGTGTTCAAGGCCGCAATCGCCTGGTTCGGCCAACGCACGGAGTTTCGTAACACTGGCCGTATGGCGCTACTATCAATTATCGTCCGCCGCCCGCTGATAAGGCGGTTGCGTTTCCCATATCACAAATTATGTAACAGTTATCACTCTCAGTTTTTTCAGTTATGTTTAAAATGTTTTTCACAAGTATCAAAGTCCGTACCTCAGTGTCATCAAAAATATCCTTGTGTCAAGCTTTTCTCCGTTTTCTCGGGTGACACTGAAGTATCGTTTCATACATCATCTCAGTTGCAAATAAAGGGATGCGTGCTTCCACTCAGTTTTTATGTTCGATCTCTTTGCTTTGTGTCGTCAAGCTATCAACATCTCTAAGCATCATAACATTTCTCATCACGTTTATTGCATTATTTTACACCTTCAATGACCACATGGTTGAAAACATTCCAATTACATTCAAATTGTACTTTATGTGCAATTATTACAGAATACTGTAAGTATCGTTCACAAACATTTCAATAGCCATTGCTAATATCATTGCCCCTTTTTAGGATTATCCATTACTCAAAACGGTTGAGAATTGACTCTTGTTCATGTGTGCTGTGAATTATGTGTTGTATTGTGTTCAACGGTGTGCGGTTAGCGGTTGAGCTGTGAGTGTGCTGGATCACCTCTGTTGTTTTTGTTATATTATTGCCATTTTACTACAGATCCAGGCATTCCAGTTCACCATAACCTCACAAAGGTTGGTGGTGCCCCACAACGTTATTATATAGCCAAATAGGCAAATAAGGTCCTTCATTATTACATCAAATATTATTGAATTATTATTATTGTTGTTATATTGTCAATTGGGGCACTGTTAAAAGAAAATATATCAATTGTTTTTTTTTAAATTATATCATTTTTACCATTATTATAAGTATATTATTTAACCTATGTCATGTCGCTTTAGGGCATTTATTATTTTGTACACATTCATAACTATTGTTATTTATACTGCCTAACAAGCGACCGATGATATCACACATTTATACCTTATATTATTACTGTTGTTTAATTGCAATGCAAATATAAAATAAATATCTGCCATATGTACCAAATTATACAGTCCACTATAACTTATTATTACCACTTTAATTTCCTCGCTTAAGGCATCGCTGACTACTATCGAACAGCAGCTGGCAAGCGCAACCAATTATTATTATATCTGTGGTTATGACTTGTGAATATTCGCCTCGTTATGATGTTTAATTTTAGGTGTCACATACTCTGATTCTAATTTTATTAGTAAAAAAAAAAATTATTTACCTGAAAATTTACTAAGCTTACAGTTACATCTATAGATTTATTCATGATTATAATTTTATTTAATTTGCCTTATTATGTGTTGTGTTGCTTGTTTGTATGTAAATGTGTAATGACATAGCCTATGGGTACACATAATGTACAAGACAAATCAAATCCTGGATTATTTTTCTATACTTTCTCTAAACAATAAACATGTGTAAACATTTGTAGTTACGTTTTAGAAGTATCATAACTCTTGTCTCATATTTAAGATTATTGATATATTAAATTATTTTATACTTATGTTATTTATTTAGATATAGTAAATGGCAACATTATGTCATTGATGGAGAATATACAAGTATAACAAATAATTTGTCCTGAATTATTCCTGCTGATGTTATACTCTGTGGATTTTAGTCCAAATTTTAACATCTCAAATTGGTTTTACTTAACCGTGGAGCTATTTCAAATAAATTTGACCGGATTAGAATTAATTGTAATCGAACAATGAACTATTAAAAGTTTACAGATTTTAATAATTATAATATTTATCACATTTCATGCAATTAACAGTGGATTGATACATCAGTTTAATTAAAAGTACAGTACCTAAATACAGAATCTTATGAGAGTTTTGTATCACAAAATACACCGAGTAATGAAGACTTTTTCAAAGATTTAGAATTATAAAATATTAACAATATGAATAAATAAACATTTTGCACCATTAATGGAATATCTGTAAAAAACACATCAATTTAACTCGTTAAAAAATTATAAGCACAACATCAGTAGTTTTTTGATAGTATTTATCTTAAATGTATTTAATATTTTTATGTGTGTATATAAAATGTATTATTAATTTTTTTAAGTATCATTATAAGATGTATCATGATATGCATAATGTTTACAGAGTATTATGATTTATGAATAAATAGATTTAAATTTAATATATTTATTAGTTGTATACTAATTGGAAATGTATTAGGATAAATTGCCAACAGTGTATTATCAAAATTCAAAGTGTTAGACAATTATTTATTGTATTTGAATATTATAATATATAATGTTATACATTTGATAATGTAACAAATTATATTAAACTATTTAAATCATTGGTATAATTTTATGAAGGATTGACAAAAAATAAATACAAATGAGATCAATGGTTAATTTCTAATAATAAACAATTTAGTAGGAATAATAATAAAATCTGCATCTCTACTTATTTATATAAAAAAGAGAAAACAATTATTATAAGGTAAGCGCCCTCACACTTTTATCCAGGCTTGAGACTGGCAACTCATACATAATAATAATAATAATAATAATATTATGTAGTTAATTTGTTGGTGGTTTACACGTTAATTTTTCAATGCTTTGTAATGAAAAATCGAAACGTTTTTGGTTGTGTTTTTTGTTGTATTTTTATTGAACGTTTGTTTTCATACGTGATTATTATATAAAACTGATTAACGAGTGTGAAGTTGGGTGACCAAAGCTAGGTGACCAATTTTTGGTGATAAGAAAACTTGTATGCACGGTTGCATTACGGTATTTTCTAGGCGCACAACGTTTATATTGCCATTTGTATGTTCTACTTCTATTTCTAACCGCAAGATAGCAGTATAGGATTTGTCACGAAATATTATAAGGTCACCTACCCTTTATAGTATTATAAAATGACTAATGAGTGCACGCCCCGCATGGGGTACCTTAATTGGTAACGGGCATGACAAACCCGCGGATCCCAGTCATTGGCGTAGGGAAAGTTGCGCCCCCATCGCCCAATACACTGCAAAGTGTATTGCAATAGCACCACGCTGACTTTAAGTAGTCGGCGCGGAACGGCCCTCCAATCTTGGGGGTTGAGCTTCGGGCCAACAACCCGTTCTCGCAAAAAACAATCAGTTAAGAAACCATCAAAAAAGCCTCGGAACTGGATTGAAAATGGCAAACAACTGGAATCGGAAAATGGGCTACGTATAGGAACTTGGAACGTCAGAACACTAAACAAATCTGGAGCATTGCAATATGTACTTGACGCGTATAATAACTATACAATTGACATATTAGCAATACAAGAGATAAGGTGGCCAAATAGTGGAAACCTAAAGAAAGACAATATAACATTATTTTACAGTGGCACTACTAATGGAAGACATGAAAATGGAGTAGGTTTTATGGTACACGACAAGATACTACCAAATGTTAAGACCTTTTCAGCCTTTAATGATAGAATTTGCTATATACGTATAGCGGGAAGGATATTTGACTTAATTATCATAAACTGCTATGCCCCAACAGAGGAAAAAGATGAAGACATAAAGGACAAATTCTATGAAGAACTAGAAAGGGTATATGACACTTTACCGTTGCACTGTATAAAGATAGTAGTAGGTGATATGAACGCGAAGGCTGGAAGAGAACATATATATAGACCGGTCATAGGACCTAACAGCTTACACGAAATTAGTAACGGAAATGGAACCAGACTGATAAATTTTGCACATTCAAAAAATTGTATAATAAGCAGTACATATTTCCCCAGAAAAAATATACACAAAGTCACTTGGAAATCCCCTGATGGAAGAACATCTAATCAAATTGACCACATACTTATCGACAGGAGATTTAGGGGATGCATAAGAAATGTAAGAACGTATAGAGGAGCTGACGCAGACTCAGACCACTACCTAGTGTATGCGAAATTTAACCTGAGACTGGCAACAAAATGGAACTTGGAAAAAAGGAAACCTACAATAAAGTACGACATTCAAAAATTAAATGATATTGAAATAAAGCATAATTATATTGAGAGAATTACACACGAATTACAAAATAATAATATAAATCAAATAAGACATAGTACAGAAATTGATACGATTTGGAACAGAACAAAGGGAGCGGTGGTTAATAGTGCAACGGAAATTCTAGGAATGAAACCAAAAGAAAAGAATAAAAACTGGTTCAACGATTTATGTAAGAATGCAGTTATCAGAAGAAACGAATTGAGGAAAAAAGCACTACAAAGTGCATCAGATGAGTGCATAAGAGAATATGAAGAACAAAGAAAATTGACAAATAAAGTGTTAAGGAGAGAGAAACGTCTAAACGAAAAGAAGAAAATAGAAGAAATAGAAACCAATAGATACAACGCAAAAAAGTTTTTCAAAATGACCGGGGAAGTAAAAGTTGGCTTTAAACCACAAACAAGGATCTTAGTGGACAGTATGGGAACTATGATCACAGAAGAAAGACAAGTAATTAACCAATTCAAGGAACATTTTGAAGACCTCCTGAACCGACCCTCAATAAGGCAGGGTTTAAATCCAAGCGAGGACTGCCTAACAGCAGAAATAGATATAGACGCTCCCAAATACGAAGAAATTGTTAATCTGATTAAGAAGCTTAAAAATAACAAAGCCCCAGGTGAAAACAGCATAGTAGCGGAATTACTTAAAAAAGGTGGTACGATGCTTGCGAGCAAAATTACAGAAGTTATTAAAACAATATGGAAAACTGAGACAATCCCGGAAGAATGGAAAACTGCAATTATATGCCCAATATTTAAAAAAGGCAACCCTACTAAAACTGAGAACTATAGAGGAATTTCGCTACTGGACACATGCTATAAAATTCTGACAACACTGATATTAGAAAGGTTAAACCCGTATGTTGAAGAAATAGTTGGGAATTACCAATGCGGGTTTAGGAGAGGAAAATCTACAACAGACCATGTTTTCACGCTAAGACAATTAATGTCAAAATACTACGAATTTGGAAAGGACCTGCATCTAGTCTTTGTGGATTAAAAGCAGGCGTACGATAGTGTAGACAGAGAAGAGCTTTGGAAAGCATTGGTAATTTTAGGAATTCCCAAAAAGTATGTGAACCTAATAAAAGCATGTTACGAAAAATCACTATGCAGAGTGTGTTATATGCAAGGCATCTCAGATCCTTTTGAAGTCAAATCTGGCCTTAAACAAGGGGACGCGTTGTCACCTGCTCTATTTAACTTAGCCCTCGAAAAAATAATTAGAGACACAAACGATGACAGAAGAATGGAGATAAGCAATGAACAAGTTAGGTTAGCCTATGCAGATGACATTGTACTGATGGGTGAAACCAAGGAGGAAATCATCAACTCAACATCTAAACTCATAAATGCAAGTAAAGGAATAGGATTATATGTAAACGAGGGGAAAACTAAGTATATGGTCGTATCGAGAAGACCACCAAATATAGATTCCATAGTAGTAGATAATTATAAATTTGAAAAAGTTGATAATTTTAAGTATTTAGGCGTAAACATCAACAACAAAAATGATATGCATATAGAAATAAATGAACGGATCACTAGTGGAAATAGATGTTACTTCAGTATTATCAAACTCTTGAGGTCTAAGCTGTTATCGAGAGGATCAAAGATACGACTATATCATAGCTACCTTCGACCTGTGATAACATACGCCTGTGAAACCTGGTCGTTAACTAAAGGTGATAGTAGAAGACTTATCACGTTCGAAAGGAAAGTGTTACGAACCATTTATGGACCAATCTTCAACCCAGAAACACAGACATACGAAAGAAGAAGCAACGAAAATATAAAGTCTCTCTATAATAAGCCAGATATACTCTACTTTATTAGGAAAAAACGACTAGAATGGTTCGGACATGTATGGAGGGCAGATGGACAATTAATTAAAAATGTACTTATCAATAAAATAAACAAAACGAGACCCCTAGGACGACCCAAAACCCGATGGATTGACGTAGTTGCCAAAGATATAAAAATGATAGACCAGGAAGCAACTTTAGAAACAGCATATCAGAGAGAGAGGTGGAGAGAAATTTTGATGGCAGCGATGGTCCTGAATGGACCGCTAAGCTGAGAAAGAAGAAGAAGAATGAGTGCACGAAAGCGCCAGGGGACTAATGCCGGTATGACGCGAAACGTATACGCGCGCGTGGTTTTTGATTTTTCCGGCAGTGTTCCGGAAGGAGTCGAAGGTCCTAACATAGATATTCGAAAAGCCAGGAAAATTTACTACCCGACGAGACAAATTCCAAGAACCACCGGGCTTTCTAAGTAACCGTACTTAGTAAACGAAAGCGCCAGGTGACTAATGCCGGTATGACGTGAAACGTATACGCGCGTCTGGTGAACAATGCCGGTAGGGCACGAAACGCATACGCGCGCGTGGTTTTTGATTTTTCCGGCAGTGTTCCGGAAGGAGTCGAAGGTCCTAACATAGATATTCGGAAAGCCAGGAAAATTTACTACCCGACGAGACAAATTCCAAGAACCACCGGGCTTTCTAAGTAACCGTACTTAGTAAACGAAAGCGCCAGGTGACTAATGCCGGTATGACGCGAAACGTATACGCGCGCGTGGTTTTTGATTTTTCCGGCAGTGTTCCGGAAGGAGTCGAAGGTCCTAACATAGATATTCGGAAAGCCAGGAAAATTTACTACCCGACGAGACAAATTCCAAGAACCACCGGGCTTTCTAAGTAACCGTACTTAGTAAACGAAAGCGCCAGGTGACTAATGCCGGTATGACGTGAAACGTATACGCGCGTCTGGTGAACAATGCCGGTAGGGCACGAAACGTATACGCGCGCGTGGTTTTTGATTTTTCCGGCAGTGTTCCGGAAGGAGTCGAAGGTCCTATTATAGATATTCGGAAAGCCAGGAAAAATTACTACCCGACGAGATAAATTCCAAGAACCACCGGGCTTTCTAAGTAACCGTGCTTAGTAAACGAAAGCGCCAGGGGACTAATGCCGGTATGACGCGAAACGTATACGCGCGCGTGGTTTTTGATTTTTCCGGCAGTGTTCCGGAAGGAGTCGAAGGTCCTAACATAGATATTCGGAAAGCCAGGAAAATTTACTACCCGACGAGATAAATTCCAAGAACCACCGGGCTTTCTAAGTAACCGTACTTAGTAAACGAAAGCGCCAGGTGACTAATGCCGGTATGACGCGAAACGTATACGCGCGCGTGGTTTTTGATTTTTCCGGCAGTGTTCCGGAAGGAGTCGAAGGACTTAACATAGATATTCGGAAAGCCAGAAAAATTTACTACCCGACGAGATAAATTCCAAGAACCACCGGGCTTTCTAAGTAACCGTACTTAGTAAACGAAAGCGCCAGGTGACTAATGCCGGTATGACGCGAAACGTATACGCGCGCGTGGTTTTTGATTTTTCCGGCAGTGTTCCGGAAGGAGTCGAAGGTCCTAACATAGATATTCGAAAAGCCAGGAAAATTTACTACCCGACGAGACAAATTCCAAGAACCACCGGGCTTTCTAAGTAACCGTACTTAGTAAACGAAAGCGCCAGGTGACTAATGCCGGTATGACGTGAAACGTATACGCGCGTCTGGTGAACAATGCCGGTAGGGCACGAAACGCATACGCGCGCGTGGTTTTTGATTTTTCCGGCAGTGTTCCGGAAGGAGTCGAAGGTCCTAACATAGATATTCGGAAAGCCAGGAAAATTTACTACCCGACGAGACAAATTCCAAGAACCACCGGGCTTTCTAAGTAACCGTACTTAGTAAACGAAAGCGCCAGGTGACTAATGCCGGTATGACGCGAAACGTATACGCGCGCGTGGTTTTTGATTTTTCCGGCAGTGTTCCGGAAGGAGTCGAAGGTCCTAACATAGATATTCGAAAAGCCAGGAAAATTTACTACCCGACGAGACAAATTCCAAGAACCACCGGGCTTTCTAAGTAACCGTACTTAGTAAACGAAAGCGCCAGGTGACTAATGCCGGTATGACGTGAAACGTATACGCGCGTCTGGTGAACAATGCCGGTAGGGCACGAAACGCATACGCGCGCGTGGTTTTTGATTTTTCCGGCAGTGTTCCGGAAGGAGTCGAAGGTCCTAACATAGATATTCGGAAAGCCAGGAAAATTTACTACCCGACGAGACAAATTCCAAGAACCACCGGGCTTTCTAAGTAACCGTACTTAGTAAACGAAAGCGCCAGGTGACTAATGCCGGTATGACGTGAAACGTATACGCGCGTCTGGTGAACAATGCCGGTATGACGCGAAACGTATACTCGCGCGTGGTTTTTGATTTTTCCGGCAGTGTTCCGGAAGGAGTCGAAGGTCCTATTATAGATATTCGGAAAGCCAGGAAAATTTACTACCCGACGAGACAAATTCCAAGAACCACCGGGCTTTCTAAGTAACCGTACTTAGTAAACGAAAGCGCCAGGTGACTAATGCCGGTATGACGTGAAACGTATACGCGCTTCTGGTGAACAATGCCGGTAGGGCACGAAACGCATACGCGCGCGTGGTTTTTGATTTTTCCGGCAGTGTTCCGGAAGGAGTCGAAGGTCCAAGGAAAAAATGTGAATATATTTTGCAGTCATAGATTTCTAGTGAAAGCTGCTGGAATGAGCACTCACTTAGCATTGGGTAAATTACACTTAGAGTACATGTACAATTAATGTTATAGATAAAATTGTTTACGTTTTTAATTCTTTTAAAGTACCAAACAGCAAATGCTAGGGAAAACCATTTAAAAATACATCAATAAAAATACAACATATTTCTATGAGACTTACAATTTTTTGAAAAAAATAAAAGTTATTTCTAAGGTATTAGTTGTAACTAGCAGGATGTATTCCATAAACCTTCATTTTGTAGATTTTATTTTACATTAATGTTTAAATATTTCTAGATGCGATATTGGCAATCAAGGGAGACGACAAACCATTGAAATAACAAAGTGTGAGTTGTGACTGAACCTCAAGTTATTACTACCTATAACAATCACTTTTAAAGTCTTATAATGTAAAATACGGAAGTTGTGTAGTGTTGCAATATTACAATATAGGTATCATTGGTAAGTTATGATAAACAACAGTATATCAACTTTTAACTACATTTTATTTTAATAAGGTAATAAGATGGATACCGTAAAAGGGGGTGAGTAGGGTCATGGAGGTGAATCGGGTCAGTGTTTTGTATTTTTCTTATTTAATGTGATAACAAATAAAATAATAATGATATCAATAATGTTAATGTGTCTTTGGAAACTAGTGACGCATTACAAAATTATAGATATGTCACAATCATATGATATGATTTTTTTCTATTATCAGTAGATAGTGCAATCTGAACCTTATCGTGTGTTGAATTTCCACAGCTCAACAAACTTTATGTGGAAATCGCAGATCAAAGTAAGTACAGTGCTTGAAATAAGTTTTTTAAGTTACTTAAACATATTTTGAACTCGAAAATATTTCTTTCGTTCAAATATTATAGATATTTATATTATTTTTAAAAATCTAAAAAAAAAAAACAAAAAAAAATTTGATTTTGGGGTGAATAGGGTCAGTGTGTATAATATATTAATTGGTACCTAGGTACCTATAGATTTCTTCCTACGTACGTAATATATTTTTGTTTTTGATGGATTTTTTTTTGTTTGGATTCAAATGTGTAGGTTGTTATAGGTAGGACATAACAATATATGTGTTTAAACAATTATATAGTTGATGTGTCTAAACAACAAGTTATTTTTGTTGTTTTTTGTTTTAGAAATGCCACGAGAATATATACCCGATCCCAGATGCAAAAGACATAAATGGCATGAACCTGAATCAATAAACCAAGCTCTCATCCTTATCCAACAGGGTAACTCAATCAGGTCAGTGGCCAAAACTACTGAAATACCCTACAGTGTACTGCAACGCTACTATAAAAAATACAAAATTAACAATAATGTGGTAGTAAACAATATTGGTGGTCAAACTACTGTTACATGCGGCCCTTCAGGGATCCAAAAGCTGGAGTACTTGATAAATAATAATAGTCAATTAGAATGGTAATCAAATGTATTATATTAAACCAGGCAAAACAAGCAGAATAATAGTGTTGATTGTAGTGAATTTGTAGTTCGTTCCGAAGTTGATAATCTCCGTGTAAGTCGTGTGTGATGGCTGGGCGGCTAAGCGAGTCGTGTGGTGTTCTCGTCTCTGGATACATCTAACTCAGGCTGTCTCGCTGTCCCCTATATATATGGTGGCGGCGTCCTTTGAAAGTGAGCGGCGCGTGTACAGTCGTCCTTGATATGGACCTCACGGCTATGAAAGTGGTATTCGTAGTCGAAAACACTTTTGGGTGTGGTCGCATTCCTGGTTGTTATTATGAGCAAATATATGGTATTGCGTAATCCCATTACACCTCCCTACCAAAAAAAGATTGTTAACCTTTAAGGGTTAAGAATCTTTAACATCGATAATTAATAGTTTACAATGGCTGAATTACATTGTTTACATTGACATTTTAAATTTTGTATGCAGTTAACAATTTGATTATAGTATTACATTTGATTACAATAATGTGAGCATTTTACAATTTTTAATGTCATCATTATTATTATTATTGTTTTTCTTTTATTCATATTACAATTTTAATTGTGGTTAGTAAAATAAATTAATACATTATTTAATTAAACAATTAGTGTTAATAAAAATGATTAATAATAAAATAATATAGGTACCTGAAATTATAACATTATAAGCGTTACGTAAGTATACAATTTAAATATTTCCCCTTTTATATAATAATAATATTTATCTTCCACCTATATACTAATTTATGTGAATAATTGTTAAATTTGTCACAGACATATGCAACTATGGTTCTATTCAAGATAATTCATCATGTAAGTTGGATCTCTAGTGTTTTCTATTATTTTTACTAATTGTTTGCATTCTCCATTACAATGATCATCTATGAAAAGTTCAAGGCTTCTAGTTATTTTATTTAAAGTTCTATGATCGTAGTGGTTATTTATTTTCTTGTTTGCCTTTAATATATGCCAATTAAAGCATACGGATTGTAACTTATTTTCTTTAACGTTATAAATATGTACTTCTGTTTTTAAAATTGTTTTTAGCTCCTCAATGAATCTAAAATATATAATAAATGTTAATTTATGTATTTGTTTATTTAATTTATTTTGTGTTATATTTATTTATTAACTAATAATTATTATTTATTTGCCTTAAAATTCCTTTTATATTTTTTTGCTAATTTATATAATTTAATAGGCTTTATCTTTGTTACTATGTAATTGAATAGGCATTTCGTTAAAATTACGTCTGCAACTGGATCGTGACAATGTGTAATATTATGATTAATATCGCATGCTAGTTCATGAGCTTCTGATAGTCCTAACATTCTACCATTTTTATTTAATTTACCTAAATAACCTGAATATAAAACTTCCTTAGTCTCTAGGTTTGATAATTCTAATACAAATTCGTCATTATTCCTAACGCTAATTGCCGATATATTTAAATATGCTAAAATTCCTGTTAATCTTAAACGCTTAATTATCGTGATATCTGACGTTCCGTTCCAAAATACTATTAGCGGCTCCCTATCGTTTATGTGCAAATATCTTTGCAAGTATACCGTAGACAAGGTTGATCCCCCCTGGCGACTTATACTGTTGTACAACTGTTCCAGCAATGGTTCAATCACTCTTGCCTTTTTCCCTCGGAATACTCGTTTGATATTCTGCACTGTTTTCTTTAGGTCGCATCGGCGGAATCTTCTTAACTTATCATCCTTTGTAAGTATAAGAGGACTCCCCTCCAATTTCTTGGGTTGGTATTTTTCTAAACTATTCGATATCGCGCCGGATACCAGTATCGTTTCGTTCTTACTGGCGGTAAAGAACTCGAAATCCATTATAAAAAAGCGTACCTGTGAGCTAAAATAAAATAATTATATATATAAAACTTAAATTGGTTTTTTTTTAGTATTTATTGCTATGTATATGATATATGATATATGATACATGATATATGATATTTGATATACGATATAGTTTCCTGATTTATTCTTCGAAAATCGTTTCAATGATTTCGCGTCGTCGGATTAGTTGTTCTATTAGTAAACCCAACTCTACACACATTGGTCGATTATGATTTGGTCTTAAGATAACTGTGCGTACAAAATCGTTAACATGGATCATGACCCGTGCTAAGAAATTCGGCCTGAAAGGTATGGTCATATTACTATTTGCCCTTCTTATATGTTCTGGGAAGCAATGTAATCTGATCACTTCCCCTCGCATTATTTGTGTATGATTGGTTGATTCAATTAATTCGTTTTTTAACTCTCTGAGAAACTCAAATGTTTGTAGTTGCATTCGAACGGTTCGTGCTACAGGTGGTATGTTCTCACCCATTTTGTACTTAAAATTTTTACGTTTGTTTTTATATATATTTTTTTGTTTTCTTCTTAATTTCTGAAATAGTTAAAATTTATTGTTATATAAGTATTATATAAAATATTATTTACGTATATGTATATATTATTATATTTTTATGCACGTAATATTATTTTATTTAAATTATAGGATATTATTTTACGTATTATTTCCTTATGCACGTATTATATTTTATTATTATTTTTATTTTATATTTTGTTTTGTTTAATTTATTTATCGAATATGTTCTTCACTGTAAATTTGGTGTTGAATATAATATTGATCTAATATTTCTGCGATTTTTAAACACATTGAATTATAGGCTGGTTCGCGGTTACATCTAGTGCAAAAGAAGGCTGTTAACGGACCCATAACGTTCTCAAGTTCAGTTTCGTTAAAAGGTATTTGCATATTATTATTTGCGTCTATTACGTGTTGTCTAAAACAACGTACATATATTGTGTTCCTTAGTACCAATTGATCATGTGTATCATTTATTAACCTATCCCTTAGTTCCTTATAAAAAACATTAGGCTCAGGCATTGGTGTGGGTTCGCTCATGTTTATATATTTTATTATATTTATTTCGAAATCCTTCTTGATTTTTTCCTGAAACATAATTATATATATAGTATTTCTTTAATAGTTTACATATACCTAGCTCTTATTTAATTATTAAATTAATTGTTTACCTCTATTTTAATTATTATTATTTCTATATTATTACTATTTTTCTAACTTATATTTTATTATATATTTTTTTATTTATTGTTATTATTTATTTTATTAATTTATTTATTTTATTATCTTGGTGAAGGGGGTGGAGTAAAGGGTGTCTCTTCATAATTTCGTATGTAGTCATTTCTATTGGGTGCCCTATATCTAACTATTCTGCCGGGAAATTCCATGACTTCTGTGGACCTGATATACTTGCATTTTATCATTATGTAAATCGCTATTATTAGTATAATAGATATTACTGCCAGTATTATTGTTACATATAGTAAATTACTGTGTACAAATTGATGCTTTTGATTTTGTTCTCTTGAAAGTTCTTGGTTAATCATTTGTTGTACTTCGTCTAAAGATTTGGATGCATCGTGTAAATCTGTGAATTGCATAGCTAGTCCCTTTTCCCATTTTTCATCTGTTTCGAATTTGTGTATATGTTCGGGTATTTTTTCTAAAATATTATTCATGTTAGTTACAGGTGTAAAGTCTTTATATTTTGTAATTTGGATTTCTTCCGTGGCAGTTAATACTGCGTCCCGTGCAAATACTTGACAACTAATGTCGTTTATAGCTATTTCTCCTGCTTCATTTGTTTGTATTATAAATGAGTCTATTAAGTTCGCGCAACTTACAGTTAAAGTCTCTTTTCCTGCGTGAATCCATGTATTTTTTCTTTTTAATTTTTGGTATATGCTTCTTTTTAAATTTATTTTCTTTACTGTACATAACTCAGGATTAGCATACGTGTCAGCTTTATAAAAGTTTTGTACTTCGCATGGTTGGCGTTCATTGTTGTCCTGTATAGGTTGTGGTGTATTACATATTCTGTATATTGATGTTTCTTTACATTCGTTTAATTGTTGATCTGTGTATGTAGTAAACCTTTTATAGCCTTTGGTTACAGCAATATTATTATAAGTAATGTCCATCATGTACCATCCACTAGAATTATCTTGGTTATGACGCATTGGTACTGGTGTTAACCTGTATAATGTAAGTTCAGTGTCAGTAATCAGTGGTATTACTATATCGAATACTAATCTGTCGTTCGAATAGTAGATTTTTATTTTTGTAATTTTTTGAAATTCATTTATTTCATATCTCCTTGTCCCCATCGGAATACTGTGTACTTTTTTTATATTTTGTTCTATTGCTATTAATGTTGATGCTAGTTCTTGTGGTGTCATAAGACTTGGATGTATCATACCTTCTCTAGCGGCAGTTACTATTTGTCCTAATATTTCTGTTTCGTAGGAATATTGATTAATGATTATTGTATATAAATTATGTATTTCATTTTTCATTAGTAAATCTAATATATCATTTGTTTTGTTTTGTATTTTTGACATTTTTTCGTTTAGGTTTTGTTCCTTTTCCGTAATATTATTGTATAATTGTTCGGTTTGATTTATTGTGTTACCAATACTTCTTATTGTTGATTTTACTACAGTAGTTTGAGCTGCCATTATGTGTAATATATTAGTTCCTGAT
This sequence comes from Macrosiphum euphorbiae, assembly GCA_949089665.1. Lineage (NCBI taxonomy): Eukaryota > Metazoa > Arthropoda > Insecta > Hemiptera > Aphididae > Macrosiphum > Macrosiphum euphorbiae. The sequence continues at coordinate 84,913 of CARXXK010001217.1, read as the reverse complement.
TCTTCCGTTTTTTGTATAGCTTCTTGTGTTTTCTTAGTGCACTTGTCATCACATATGCCAAATAACGTATGCATGGTGTTACCTATTATGTTTATTAATCCCCTTTTCTTTCTGTTGTTTTTAATGTCATCCATAGTACTTCCTAGCGACATATATGTACGTTCTTTCTGTTTAGTTATTTCGTTATATAAGTCTGTAATTACTAATTGATATTTCCCACATAAATCTTGATGTTTTGGTCAGTACATAAATTTGTTATATTTTTAATTTTTTCCCCCAATAGTTCATATTTCGTATTATATTCTTTTAATGAGTAAAACATTACAAGATTGTATTGAGCCCCTATTAATCTAACTGGCCCCAACCCTTCATATTGTATACCCCTGCCAACTCCATAAGGCGTATACGAAAAGTACTCTGATGTATTTATTTCGTCAGATTCAATAATGTTGACTAGAAAACTCGTCACCATCACCAATCTAAAAGTACAAAGTATATTTATATTAAACTAACTATCTTATTATAATCTTATAAAATTAATACCATCTTACATAATCTAAAATATCTCTAGCATCATGTAAGAGTTTCATATAGTCTATTAATCGTTTACATAAAGTATTTGTGGGTGTTACCGAATCTGATGACAAATCGTACATAATTAATGTTATAATTTGCGTAATTTTTGTTATTTCAAGAGTACCAAATGGTTCCTCCATAAAATTATTTGCTGTATTAATATGTCCTATTAGACACCTCGGTGTGTGTTCCGGTCCTATAGTATATGTTTCGTGTATTTCTTGTTCGATTGCCATTCCTAGTTCCTCAATGAATTTTCTTTGTCTGTCCCTAAAATTAAAATTTTTATTTTTTTTTTTATCGTATTTATTTTTTTGCTATTATTTTTATTGTATATTTTTTTGATTAGATTTATTATTCAAGAAAGCATGGAGCCTGACGAAACCCGTACTCGGATATATGTCATTCGAAACCGTGCGTATATATTTTGTTTTGCTTAAGGATTTATTTAATTATTTTTTTTTTAAATTATTTTTATTAGCTCGAGGGCCGGACATAATTATGGAAATTGAGTGGCCGGAGTGGTTTACCCCTCCGCCGCAACATATTGTATCGAGAATTCTTGATGAGGAAGATGAATCCGATTGATTAATTTAAAGGATAAACTGTTTATTAAACTGAATGATGTTAATTACATATATATTTTGTTTAATAAATTAGTTTTTTATCTTTATCTGAATCCGTTTTATTACATTAGTTTATTAATTTTTCTGAGAATAAATTTTAATATATGTTCGGTTTCTATTCCTAAAATTAACATAATTATTCTAACTTAATATTTGCTATATAACTTATTACTATATATTTTATTATTGCTATTTTTTTTTTTAATCGACTTGTGCGTCATTATAATATTTTTTTACGTTATTTCTATGTACTGTGATGACCTTGCGGCCTCGCTGTATAGCTACATTCTCGTTCCCTATAACTGACTGTGACCTCGTATGTCCTAGCCAGATTGGATCGAGTTCTTCGTTCTCATGATTATTATCTTTTTAATAGTATTAAATCATTAACGTGTAGTTCTTGTGGATTTCATTTTTATCATACGTTCTTTACTTTTTATTTATTTTAATTAAATGATCTCTAGCTATTTTATGCGAAATTTGCATATTTTCTTTTAGATCGAATATATAATCATCATAATTGTAACGTGGTTCAGGTTCGGCTTTTAATCTAATCGGTACCTCCAACGTACGTCCATAGACTAATGCGTATGGTTGAAAATTAGTAGAAGTATGTACCGTTGAATTATATACAAAGAATGCAAAGGGTAGTAAATGGTCCCAATTATTTAAATTCTTATCTACATAATGTCTTAAGTACTCGGCTAAGGTCCTATGAGCGCGTTCTACGGGGTTACCCTGCGGTCTGAATGGACTTGTGTTAACCTTTTCTATCTTTAATATTTTACAAACATTTGCAAACGTTTTCGAGAGGAAATTAGTTCCTTGATCCGTGAGTATTGTTTCTGGTATGCCGTGTACACAAACGAAGTGTGTAACAAAGGCTTCCGCAACAGTATTTGCCTTCTGTCAGGAAGGGAATTCCTAAAGTGTAACGTGTCAAATCGTCCTCCATCGTTAAAATGTATACATTATTGGACAGTGTAATCGGCAAGGGCCCTACTATATCCATAAATATTTTTTCGAATGGTTTAGACGAGGTGGATGTAATAGCCATTGGTTGTTTTATGTGTCGATTTGATACCTTATTAACCTGACATGACGTACAATTCCTTATATATTTTTTAACATCTTCTTTCATTCCCCTCCATATAAATTGTTTTTTATACGATTAGTAGTTTTATTCACACCTAAATGTCCGCCTAGTTTGAGTCGTGAATTGTGATAAAATGACTGCTTTTTTCTCTTCACTATATTCTACATTTGCACATATAATTATTTCTATATTTGTTTCGCGAACTATGTATCGCAACATTGACCTTATTTTTTCCCATTCTAATCATCGTGATCGCCTAGCTTGCCATGGCTAATTATTCAAATTGTTCTCCTTACAAAATAATTTTAAATTTATAACGATATATATATATTTCGTAAGTGCCCTTTGGCGTTCTTTGTTTTTTGTTACTAAGAATATTATAAACCGGTTTTCATGTTTGAAATATGGCGTGTCCCCTATTACTTACTAGTCGGTAATATTATACCGTTTCCAAATTGTTTTTTTAACTGATAATTTATTCCTGTTCTGAAATTATATTGCTTGGCAATTTCTGACACTATATTATATTCTTTTGGTGAATCTATTACTGTGCCTATAGTTTCTTTTACATTACTATTTGTGATTATTTGTGTTTCTAATTTTTCGAGAAATTTTTCATATGATTCATTTTTATTGTCCTGTATAGAGTACATGCGTGTGAGTGCATCTACATTGAATTTAAACTCCGGGTTGTAACACGTATTTCGTAATCGTACTCCTCTAATTGTATTCTCCACTCGAGCTAACTTTGTAAGATTTTAAATTAAAGAGCCACATTCAATGGCCGATGGTCACTAAGTATTATTACATTCCTACCGTATCAATATTGGTCGAAACTGTTTAAATCCGAATCTTATTGCAAGCCTTCTAATTCTGTTGTTGAATAGTTGCTTTCGCTTTATTAATTGTGCGCGCCCCGCATAACATATTGGCCAATCTGTACCTATTTTCTCCTTGAGATAAAATAGCTCCGAGTGCTTTATTACTCGCGTCTGTAGTTAATAAGAAGGTCTTTGTGAAATCCGGATATTTTAAAACTGGTTCTGAGCATAACGCTGCCTTCAAGGTATCGAATGACTTTTGACATTCGTTACTCCATACGAAACTCGTGTCTTTCTTTAATAAATTGGTTAGTGGTTTTGCTATTGCGCTATATGAATTTATGAATTTCCTATAATAACCACTTAATCCTAAAAATGATTTAATGTTTTTTACGGTTGTTGGTATTGGAAATTCCACTACTGCTTTTAATTTACGTTCGTCGGGTTTTATTCCGTCTTTCGTAATAACGTGTCCTAGATATACACATTCTCTTTTTAAGAAGTTGCATTTATCTGGTTGTAATTTTAAGTTGCTTATTCGTAAACGCTCGAAAACTTCTATTAATTTTTCGTTATGATCATATAAATTTTTTCCATATACTATTATATCGTCTAAGTATACTAAGCATTTATTCCTATTAAACCTGCCAGAGCTGAATTCATAACTCTTTGGAAGGTTCCGGGACTCGTTTTCATTCCCTGTATCATTCGTTTGAAATGCCAGTGACCTTGGTTAGTCGAAAAGGCTGTTAACTCTCGTGAGTCTTCTTCCATCAAAATTTGGTAAAAAACACTCGATAAATCTAATAGAGAGAATAATTGACTATTTCCTAGTTGATCTAGTATTTCTGTAATATTTGGTAAAGGGTGAAATTCATTTATAGTAGCTTCGTTAAGTGCCCTAAAGTCTACTACTACTCTAAACTTTTGTTTTCCTGAATTGTCCATTTTCTTTTGTACTAATAATAGTGGGGAATTCCATGGACTTCTCGATTTCTCGATAATTCCATTTTCTTCCATTTTTTGAATTTGTGAATTTATTTCCTCCTGTTGTGCGTGTGGTAATCTATAAGGTCTACGATAGATAGGTGGCTGATCCTTTTTTAACTTAATAGAATGTGTACCGACATTGGTGAATGTTAAAACATCCCCTTCCAAATAAAATATGTTATTATATCGTTCGCATATTTCGTAAATAGTTTTTTCAATTTCGTCCATGTGGTCAGTTATTATTACTTGTTTCAAACGTTCTATTCGTTCTTTATGATCATTTGTCGATTCTACATTATATATTTCGTATTCAGTATCAAAGAGTATTTTATTTAAATCAAATTCAGATATATTTTTTGTTTCTTCCGAGATATTCAACATGCTAACTATTGCCCTACCATTATTAACGATTGATACTGTACTACTGCAATATACGTCCTTTACTAGTTCTTGCTTATGTATAAATATTTCTTTGCTTTCTATGAGTGGGTCAGCTATCTGTATTCCTACAATAGTTTCAGTCCGCGGATTTAATTTAATAAAACTGGTTTTGTCGGTCTCCTTGAAATTGTTTAGCGCATGCGAGGTCGTTTGAATAATTAATTTGTTGTTTGCTACATCGACTATTGCGTTATTTTTCGACAAGAAATCGTTTCCTAATATTCCGTCCTTGGGTATTGGAAATCGTGCACTTACGATATGAAATTCTGTTTTAATGTTTTCGCTATTTAATTTAATTAATATTGATATTTTCCCTATGGTTTTTGTAAGACATTCATTTATACCGCGTAGATTTATTTTTTGCGTTTCGTCTACTTCTAGTTCTTCGCGTAAGCAATTTATTTTGAGAATATTTACCTGACTACCTGTATCTATCATTAAATGTAATTGATTTGTTTTTGCGGCATTAGAATCGAATGTTATATGATTATTTTCTAGTTTTGCGAATATGTGAAATATTCGTTCGTCGGCTGTTCCGCGATAATCTGGTTTATCGTGCGAGTACCGCGTACCTCGTTCGACACGTTGGCGTTTCCCGAATTATTTCTACTTTCGTCGTTTCTCTTTTTGTAACATGAATCTACGTTATGACCGATTTTATTGCAATATGAACACGTAACTGGTTGTGCATTATAATTCGTCGGCGGTTGCGTAAAATTATTTCTATTAGGTGGACGGTTGTTATTTCCGTTGCTCGCGTAGTTAGGTCTCGAATTATTTCTACATTGTGATGCAAAATGATTTCCATTGCAGTTATAACATTTTATTGGTGGTCTATTAATTGGTTGAGAGAAATTGTTTGCTCGTGGATTATTATTTTGCGCAAAATTATTCGGCCTTACAAAGTTATTTGGTCTTACGTTCCTGTTGTTCCTATTTTCATAATTCGATCTACGTTGATTATTGTTTTGCGTATAACTACTCGAATAATGATTCCTATTTTCCTGTTCTAATCTTAATTCTACCTGTTCTGACATAGCGATTTGTTTCGCGATTTCAAGAGTTTTAGCATTACGAGATTTTACTATCGTTCTAATCGGTTCTACTAATCCTTTAATAAATATTGCTAGAGGTTGGTCCCTTAATGTTTCATGTATAATTTTTGCTTCTGCAGGTTCTTTGCCTAATGTACTTACGGTACATAACTGATAATATAGTTTTTCTACTCTATGGCAATAATCGTTCACATCCTCATTGTGATTCATTCTAATCGAATTTAATTGAAGTTGTAACGACGATGCATTGGTTGTTACCTCGAATGCGTCTGTTAAATATGCTTTTATAAATTGCCATTTTTGTACGTTTTTATATTTAATCATTTCTAGTGCTCTACCCGTTAATCGCGTAGTGATATATTTTACTAATATCGGTGCGCTAGTTGCGTCAACTAAACCTACTGCCATATCACATGCATTGATGAATGGTGGAAATATCGTCTATCCCTGTGCATACTGGAATTAATTTAAAAGCGTCTTCTAATTTTATGGTTACTGCCATTTTTTTATTGCGTGATTTAGATATAAAATCTAACGACTGATGTTCAAAACTTTCTGTGACTTTGCTACGTGTGACTACTCCTAATTGTGGACTGGGGGTTTTACTTGTGCTATCTCCTAACTGGTTATCTACTATACTATTCAACTGGGCTTTCTGCTGGGCTTCAAACTGGGCTTGGGCTTCTCTCTGGGCTAATAACTGGGCTTCTAACTGGGCTTCTTCTACTACACTAGTGTCATACAATGAATTAGCTACGTTCAAGGGAGATGTATCTTCTTTGTCCATAAATTAACTTAACCACCTATTTAATACGTTAATAATCATAATAATACTCAATAAAATTCAATAATGCCCTATAAATACAATAATAACTTCAATAATATGCCCTCTAATAAATTCAATAAACTTCAATAATACTTCAATAATAAAAATGCCCTCAATAAATCAATAAACTTCAATAATAATCAATAATAACTTCAATAAAATATGCCCTCAATAATAAAACTTCAAATAATCAATATGCCCTCAATAAACTTCAATAAACTTCAATAATAATCAATAAAATATGCCCTCAATAAAATTTAAAACGGTTTACACCATTACACTTATAATCAACTACCTAGATTTATCTTAATATGTCTTAATTATGTTGCATACGTCTATGTAACAAATTTAAATAACTATTCACTCACAATAATGCTGCGTTCATGGCTGATGATGACATGTTGCCGTTGATGATGCTGCTAATGGATTTGTTGGTACTGCAATGTGACTTATTTGTTTTTTGTTGGTTCCTCCTGGAGTTGTCTTCGCTGAAGAGTGATCAATTCTTCGTTGTTGACAGTAGCCTTTGATGGTTGCCTCCCTTTGTGGAATCCTACGTTCGACTGCGCCAGTGTTACATGCGGCCCTTCAGGGATCCAAAAGCTGGAGTACTTGATAAATAATAATAGTCAATTAGAATGGTAATCAAATGTATTATATTAAACCAGGCAAAACAAGCAGAATAATAGTGTTGATTGTAGTGAATTTGTAGTTCGTTCCGAAGTTGATAATCTCCGTGTAAGTCGTGTGTGATGGCTGGGCGGCTAAGCGAGTCGTGTGGTGTTCTCGTCTCTGGATACATCTAACTCAGGCTGTCTCGCTGTCCCCTATATATATGGTGGCGGCGTCCTTTGAAAGTGAGCGGCGCGTGTACAGTCGTCCTTGATATGGACCTCACGGCTATGAAAGTGGTATTCGTAGTCGAAAACACTTTTGGGTGTGGTCGCATTCCTGGTTGTTATTATGAGCAAATATATGGTATTGCGTAATCCCATTACACTACTCTTCCTGAGAGTATGGAGAAAACGTTAGTGACCAACATAATTAAATGTGCTGATTGGGGTTATCCAATATCAGAACTAGAACTAAGAATGTTTGTTAAATATCACTTAGATCAAATTGGCTGTAATGTAAAACGCTTTAAAAATAATTATCCTGGTATGGATTGGGTAAAATCGTTTTTAAAGCGACACAAAGATAGAATCTCTCAACGTATGTGTCAAAACATTAAAAGAAGCCGAGCTGCAGTTAGTAAAAATATAATAAATGAATATTTTGATAATTTATCTCAAACTCTAGAGGGAGTTCCGTCTAGCAATATAATAAATTATGATGAAACCAACTTATCAGATGATCCTGGACGAAAAAAGGTCATATGTAAAAGAGGCGCAAAATATCCTGAGCGAGTCATGAATCAATCAAAATCTGCTACATCTGTAATGTTTGCTGCATCAGCGGATGGCCAACTACTTCCTCCGTATGTTATTTATAAGTCTGCTCATTTATATGATACCTGGACTGAAGGTGGTCCTCCAGGTACCAGGTATAACAGGTCTCCTTCAGATTGGATTGATGGCCAATTGTTCTTGGAATGGTATACTAAAATAATAATTCCATACTGCAGACGATTAAACGGAAAAAAAGTTATAATTGGAGATAATCTTAGTTCACATTTATCAAATGAAGTTATACGATTAAGTGAAAAACATTCTATTGACTTTATTTTTCTACCACCAAATTCAACACATTTAACGCAGCCTCTTGACGTTGCCTTTTTTCGGCCATTGAAAGGAGCATGGAGAAATGTTCTTGAAAATTGGAAAATATGTAGTAGAAATGGTAAAATGGCTGCAAGTATTAATAAAGATTGTTTTCCATCCTTACTTAAAAACACATTATGTAAACTTGTTACTAAAAATGGGGAAAATATTAAAGCCGGATTTGAAAAAACTGGAATATACCCACTAAACAGAAATAGAGTTTTAAATATGTTACCACCAGATACTGAAAATGATAATTCATCAATAAATGACATTTCTTTAGTGTCAGAAAATTTAAATACATTTTTGAAAGAATCAAGATATGGAACACCTGACACAACTAAGAAACAAAGGAAGAAAAGATTAAAAGTTCAACCAGGAAAAAGCATAAAAGGCAATGATTTTAATATTTCTGAAAGTGAGGATGACCCAGGAGAAGAAAACTTTAATGAAGCTGATACACCAGTGGACAATGAAATGATAGTTAATGAGGCCAAAGAAGATCAACAAAGCTCAAGCTCAAATTCAATTAATGTGGGCCAAATGTCTAATATTATTATAAAAAATAATATCAAAGAAGGCACATGGGTCGTGGTTAAGTATGGTGAAACTAAGAAATTATATTTTGTTAAAATCATACAAATATTACAAAAAGGTGAACTTTATGAAGGGTCATTTACCAGATCCAGTAACTTCTCAAGTAGCTACAACGATGAAACCAAAGATCCTATATATATATTTCCAGATATCATTGACTTCTACACATTTAAGCTAGATGCTATTGTAATGATAGTTCCTCCACCAAAGAGTCTGCGCAGGGGTCGAATGTAATTTACTGTGAAACTAAGTGATATTATAAATAGTATATAATACCTAGGTAGTAAAAAGTTACCTATGTTAAGTTTTATTGTTACCTATATGAATGTGCTCATTTAGTATTATTTAAAAATGTCATTACCTATCTAAAGTAAATTTAAAGACTGGACTGTTATATTACATATCTACCTACTTATTAATTGTTTAAGAATTGTATTAATTTGTTAAGTTTGATTAAAAACAGAAAGTATTATAATGTTAAGAAAAATTCTTATTTAAGTCAGTTTTGTTTATTTTTATTGTTATATGAGGGTATTTATTTGGTATTGTTAAAAAATATCATAACCACATGTTGTTAATTCAAGGACTGAATAAATTATTAAATTATTAAATTAGTATTATAAATAAAAGAAAATATTATTATGCGTAGTAAATAACGCGTTTAAGAAAATTCTTTAAAAAGCCAGTGTTGTTTATTTTTATTTTTTATATGAAGGTGCTTATTTTCTATTGTTAAAAAAATATTATTACCTGCCTATTGCTAAAATATTGTATTATTAATTCAAAAATGAAAGAACTGTATTCATTAATTTAAACTTCAATTGTGTTTTTTTTTCATTTTTACTACTTTAAACTATTTTTCACTGATCAATACATTTTATAGGTATAACTTAACATTTTTAAAAATTTATATTTCTGACCCTATTAACCTCTGGGACAGTGTGAATAGGTTTTTAGAGCAAAATAATCATGTGACCCTATTCACCCCATAGTGGGTATGAATAGGGTCACATTTTTAAAAAAATATATAAAAAAATTCGGTTATGCGAATGTATTTTTTTATAATAAATTATATTGGGAGACATCTTACCTTTCATTAAAAAAAAAATAATGAACCTATGTTAAAAACTCTAAGAGATATTTTCAAAAAACCTTTAAAATTGACCCTATTCACCCCCTTTTACGGTAGTTATTGTTTTAATCATTAGTGAGTTTTCCCATAGAATACAATATTCAAAATTTAAATTTAAAACAGTACCTAATTTTAATGATTATTATAATAAAATTTGTCTGTTTTAATTTATAAACATTTTAATTAATATTTTGTAAATTAGTATTCACAGTATGCATTAAATTCTTATTCCCCATGATTGTCATTGTAATTCCCTATATTTTACTTAGTACAAGGGTTACTGTCCGCCCCCGGATGAACACTGTTGTCCAGATTAAAACAAAGATAATAATATAATATGATTTGCTTTTTTGTGTGATTTCAGATAGTACGTAATCGACAACTTATCAAGAAAATGGTGCCTTCCAAGTTTTTGGATACGGTTTCATAAATAATTTAATAGTTACTGTATGATTTGTTTATGATTATGATATCGGGTGAAATGTGATGAACTAACAACTTGAAATACAAAAATGCAATGGGGATATCAGTTCTGATTTCTATATTGAATGGATCGATGGATTAACATCTATTTTTTTTCATAGTGAGTAATTATTCTTGTACATTAAATATAAATCAAACAAATCAAAACACTCATTGCCGTCTCACTTGAAATATCAGACTGCGGACAAGTCAGTTATGCATGAATAAATTGAATTAAAAGTCAGATAATAAATTAAATGCATTACTGGTGTGGTTACAAATTGTGTTTTTAAACTATATGAGATGATTGTGATGAAATGACTGTTACTGCTAGGTTGTGCTTATCTTTTGTTACAAATTACCGTTACAAAACCAGTTAACATTAAATATAATGAATAAACTATAAATAAATTAAATAACCTTTACCTAACCTTTCTATGTATAGTAATTTATACATACCTACTAACCTAACCTAACCTATATACTTACTTTGTGCTAATTTTTTCAAATAACTTTATTTTTTAGAACAAATTAAAAATAATACTATAGCAATTTGACAATACCATGTTTTTTTCTCAACGTGTTTAATATTAGGTGCAATTTGTAGCGTGCTTTAGTTAACTCTATAGGGTAATAATTTCTATATATTTTCATTTACAAAGAAAACAGTAGAAATAATTGATTTCATAATTATCAATTCTGTCTTTTTTAGGAATGAAATTTATGGCTATATTTCGTCAACAACAAAAAACACGACACTCAGCACATACAGCTTAAATTAGTAAGTACTCGTATCATAATAATTAATAGTGTATTAATTTTATTTATTTACAGTTATAAGGGTTTATATACACAACAATATTGCTTTGGAAAATTTATTGGTGTATAAATATGGTATGGAGTGAAATGTCATGAACTAACAACTTGAGATGAAAAGCTATGATGAAGATACAAGTTCTGACTTCCACGATGAATGGATTGTTTACATAAATAAAGTACGTTTACTTCTCATACATTAAATATATAAATTAAATACCTGAGTAAAACACAAAATGCCGTCCCACTTTGAAACAGACTGCGGACTGTCAGTTATGCATGAATAAATTAAATTTAAAGTCAAATAATATATTAAATGCATTACTGGTGTGGTTAAAAATTGTGTTTTGAAGCTGTGATCATAAATAAAACAACTTAAGTAATTTAATTACTATTTTGATATGCAATTTCATATAACTCTATACTAACCTAACTCTATAGTCTAATCATTTTTATATATTTTAATTTCATCATTTCTTACACAATAAACAGAAGAAATCATCAATTGCGTAATTAACAATTCTGTCTTCTTCAGGGATGCAATTAATGGCTATCCAGCGACAACACTGAGAACACGACACCCATTCTACATATTCATCATTTGGTCGGCAACGGTGCCTGTCTGAGTTCCAGCTACAGTATAAACATACGTTTGTCATGTCGTCGGAATTCTCTAATAGATAGGTCTTTAAATATTCCCTATAAGCTTTAGGATCAAACTCTAAACTGAACTTGGAATTGTCCATAAATTTAAATGCGTAATATATGATATATACTCCACAATTAATTGCATCTTTTTGTTTTGGAACATTTTCAAAAGGGCATGGAATCAGTGTTAAGGTTGGACATTGATGTGTGCCGTCACCGTAGATGACATCTGATTGCAATTTTTTAATTACTTGACGGAAACGATCTTTTGTTGTTCGTTCGTTTATATCATATGGCCTAAACGGGTCCATGATATAACACTGTCTGGTTTTGAAATTTATAAAGACTACAATCCAGTGAGTACTACCAATATTCCATGGAAGAATAACCACACTGTTCTGATTGAAAGTAAATTTGTCATACACTTCCCCAACTTCTCTTTTTCTAAACAGCAAATTCACATTAAAGCATGATAAAATGTGTGTGTTTTCTAAGCTCAGATTTTTAGCGTATGACAACAAACAAATATCTATAACAAAGCTAGACACCCAGTTTGTTCCAGACAATGTATCAAAATTTGGGTAAATCAGGTCGGTCGTGGCGTTAGAATTGAGTGCACTAGTTCTTATGTTACTATATTTTACAACTAGATAATCCTTATTTTTTGGCATCTTAATTGGTTTATAGTACTCCAAATCTTTAGGGAGCATATTTTGGTGTAAATCAATAGCTGGTGCTGGTAGTCGAAACGGAGATTTGTGACTGCCAGGTGTCGAAACTGATTTTAGTTAAACAATCGTCCAATGGCTTACTCAAATCATGTACAACCATGTCGTTGTTCATAGGCTCATAAACAGTGAACCCAGCCTCATTGTCACATTCTATAACAACAGGGCTTTCGATACCATGGACCACTTTGGCCGAAATGTTATTTTTATCTGCTGTAATGGTAGAAGACTTTGGGATTTTTAACGACAGTGCTTTGAAAGGACGGTAGTTGACGTGTTGGAGATGTCTGTGTTGTTTCTCTTTTTTACCCCAACTTTCTATTGCGTCCAAATGGTTATGGCTAGAAACTTCCGAGATTTTTCTTTTGGTAGTTATCTGCCTAGACTTATTGTCAAAATCAAGTGCACGCGTGCAAGCTTTTTTTCTGATATTACACTTAATTTGTTTGTGTGCATTCATCACACGCTCTCTCATAAGTCTTAAAAACCGACCGCATTTCCATCTTCGGTCGCCATCAAGTATGTCAACTTTTACAGTTTTAAACCAAGACTCAACAGTAGCATTACTCTGGCGTATTTCAATGCCATTTTTGACTTTATTATTCATAATAGGTGTCCAAAGTGCCAAGAATGGTACACACTTGACTATAAACTCGTGTAAATAGGATTCATCGTAATATTCATTACTTATATTTTCAGAACAATCTAATAATAAGCTAGATTTAACATGTTCTTTGATGGACTGAAATCTACAGTACATCATGGAATTACTAGTGTCTGATTCACAAAGAAATTTATTTATTTCTTCAGAATAATCTTTGCCCTCGTTGTTCAATTCATTTGACTGTTGGTGGTTGACATTACACTTGTCTCTCATTGTACTAATGGCATTTTTGGTTTTTCCTGTACTACATGGAGACAGCAATATTAATGAAAATATTTTGAACCAATTTTCAACATCTTCCAAACTTTTAGCGTTAAATAGTAAACATATCCAATCAATAACATAATTTCTTTTCGTTTTTTCTACAGTTTTACTGTCGTTTGTTTTAGATTGAAAATATGTATAGACATGGTTTACTATGATTTTTGTGTAATGATTCACACAGATGTTTATGATCGTGACATTAGACCCGTCATTGTTTTCAACCAATACTCTGTAACACCAGTTGAGGTAATCGAATATGGAAGTAAAACCATTCCATCCTATACACAAGGCATTCATTTGTGCGTAACTGAAATCTGTCACTATGTTCGTGAATACTGGCCAAGTCAATTTGTGTTTCAAGACAAATGCTTTGAAAGCGTTCAACCATTGTGAAATTGCAACTATGTCGTGTGCTGAACTAATCATCTCTACAACGGGACACGTGACACTCGAATTTCTAGGTAAAGGGACATTCACAACTAAAACATAGTACAGAACTCTTTTGGTGTTCTTGTCAATTTTCCTGACCAATGTACCAGTTGCGTCCAAATAACCAGTTACTGGTTCTTGATTTTTAATCAGTATTTTTAGTATGTCCAACTGTTCTTTACTATAGCAGTGCACAGATGGTATACCGACATGCTGCACAAAGTTGTTTTCTTTATCGTTACACATCAACAGAATATCATGAAAATCTTCTTTATCATAATCATCGGCAGTCAAGGCCTCAGATCTGATTTTCCTGACAACGTCATCTGATTTAATACCTTGCAAATTCCCACAGTTCAACTGTGTGGGTGATGCCATGTCAACAGTGTCTGACCTGAAGGAAAACGCTTTAGTTTTTTTTCAGCGTTTCTTTGTTCAAGTCTCGCTGAAACCCTTTCACGTGGTTCGTGAGACCATTGTCATTAGGATTGTGATGATAATTCAAACCAGAACTATACACATTCGCCACATATGTTCCGTTTGCTGGCTGGACTTTAATTCTAAAATGTTTACACCCCTCATGGCTACAATACGTGTACACGTTGCAATGATATTTAAAATATCTGACATTCTTTGCATTAACAACGCATGAATTGTTTACAGTCCTTATGCGCTTTCTGAACATAACAGGATATTTAGTCTTGTCCAAACGGGATTGACCTCCGAGATCAACATAATTCATAAGAGACCATTCTTCAAATGAAAAGTTGAAAGATCCTTCAAGACACCCCATATCGTTGTAGTCATATTGTTTTGGAAATTGATTTTTTGTTCCCAGAGGTAGAACAACACCAGACTTTACAGGCGTTTTCTTATAGAAAGCATTTCTGAGGGGGCTTGGTACATGTTTTCTATTTGCTTTTTTACATGGGGTAACAAAAACAGATTCATCGGTTATGTTTTCTAGTAGAATTGGAGTACTACTAGGTATTAGTGGATCTCTCTCAGTCCGAATAAAATCAAAGTCTGGCGATGCATTCGTATATTCTAATGAAACATTGTCACTTTCCAGAGGTTCGGAATCTGTGGGCACCGAATAAGAAATGCAATTTTCAAAAGTACCATTAACATTATCAGAATTTTCATTAAAACAAAAAATATTTGAATCAATATTGTCAGTGTTATCCATTGATAGACACGGGGGCAGATTGAGGTACTTTCTACATTCTTTGTACACTTTATTCCTATTAGCATCATTTAGAGATACTCTAATGTTTCTACATATGTCAGTTAGAGTTTTGTGATTGTAATTTACAAAATCGTTAGACGTGTAATTACAATGTTCAATAAATTTGATTATTGTGCTATTATTAATTTCTGATGTATTAGCCACATCAGCGCAATTCATAGTTTCAATACACTTACGAAGAGATGAATTTTTTCTTTTAATAGCATTTACTATTGATTTTCTCAAATTATGATCACCATCTTTCTTAAAAATGAAATTGCAAATATTATTTACACAACTATCGGAAACAGAGACATTCTCAAAATTTAATTCTGGATATTCTGTCTTAATATACTGAGCTACCTCATTCAATTTATGTTTTAAACTCATTATTAAGCTTGCAAATTGTTAACCTACTGTGCCTGATATAAATTCGACGACACTTTTGTAGGAAACTTTTGTATGTCTGATAAATTCAACGACACTTTTGTATGCCTGAAATAATAATTCAACGGCACTTTTGTGTGTCTGATATTGTAATTCAACGACACTTTTATATAACTGAAATAGGAAATTGTACGAAACTTTTGTGTAACTGAGATTGTAATTCAACGACACTTTTATATAACTGAAATAGGAAATTGTACGAAACTTTTGTGTGTCTGAGATTGTAATTCAACGACACTTTTGTATGCCTGATATTGTAATTCAACGACACTTTTGTATGCCTGAAATAATAATTCAACGGCAGATTTGTGTGTCTGATATTGTAATTCAACGACACTTTTGTATATCTAACTATACCTAACTATACCTAACACTAAAATAAAAGATAATTAATTAAAAAATAATTTAATAATAAAAAACACTATAAAAATAAAAACTAAAAAAGAATTAAATTATAAAAAAACACTGTAAAAAATGAAAACTTAAAATAATAAAAACACAATTAAAACAATTTTTAGCAATTAAATGTTTATAATTAGCACTTTGCAGAATAACCGCAGAAAACAAAAGTAAAAGCGCTTGGAATAAATCGAATAATTAATATTTCTAACAATTAAATGTTTAGAATTAGTACTTGGTAGAAACCGCAGAAACACCAAAGTGAGTGTGCAAGGAAAAAGCAGCGGAAAACCGAATTGAATGCGCGAGGAAAAATCCGAAGAAAACCGAATAGAAAATGTGTAGAAAACCCGGATCACTTGCGCCTGAAAAATACATAAATTTCACTTTTAAAATAAAGTATAATAGTATAATAATGTATTCAATAATATTTTACACTTTTAGAAATCATCATTAAACTCGTGACAATGACACACTGGCACACATGGATAATAAATTAAGATATTTTAAGAGAACAAAAATATTAAAGACATAATAATTTTAAATTGAAAAAATAAGTATTACTTGTTAAAAAATTATGTTATTATGAAAACGAACGCTAATTTTAAAATAAATCTTTATAGAAAAGTTATTAATTCTATGATGCCTGTAGCCTGTGCTGACGATTGTCACTTTCAAAATATTGAATACTTAAACAATAAATATTACACATGTATCATTTCAATAATTAAATTAAATTAAGTCTAAAAAGGATACAACAATACTGAGCTAAATAATAAATGCAATAATCCAATCCTGTGTACAACAGTAAATGTAGACTGCATGCCACCTGAAAATTTATGGGAAAATAAATATAATGGGAAGTACAAGAGAAAGTTTAATTTACTTATCATGTCATGAAATCTTGTCATCAGACTTATTTTGCAACAGCTTGCGAGCTGAAATACTAAAAACATGAACTCTCCTTCAATGATAGAACTGTGACTGGATATTATGTTTACAAATAATAAACAACATAGAAATGTTTTTTCATTACTTATGGTATTTAATAGTAATTTAACTAAAGATATTTTTTTTTTTACCCATTTATGAATGAAATATTTCAAATATAAACCATTATAATATGTATGAATATAACTTAAGTATGTTTTAAGTTAATACTGAGGCCACTTAAGATCCAGAATCTGAATAATCAATTACATTAACTATTTGAATAATATATACATTTTAAAATGAATATCTTATAATTTGTTGTTATTGTCAAGAGAATATCAAATATATTTAATAATTAATATTGAAAACTTCAATACTTAGAACTTTAATACGATATTACCTTACACATAGAAACAGTTTCAGTTATTTTAAAATCTGTTAAAAACTATTTCTCATCATGAAAATGATTTATTTACCTATATTTTTACAGTTATACAAACAAGTAACAACTTTGATATAAGTCATAATTTGATATATATTATTATTTATTAAATATTTTACTTACAAAAATAAATAAATATATAAACTCCAAATCCATCTTTTTAATGTACCTAGAATATTTATAATAGGTACATGGGCAGATAACCTGTAAAACATTGGGTAGCAAACACATCCCTACATCCCCATCAAACCAACAATGAAATAAACACAATTGAAATATTATTTTATTTTATTTGATATTGTATAGTGTGAAATTGGTTATTAGTCGGTATTAGCTCTGTACTGTATAAATGAATAATAAAAAATAAAATTTTTATAGGTGTTGAATAATAATAAAAAAAATGTAAATACATAATTATGTAATCTGTACTAAACTACAATAATTGGTTATTTTCTCATTTTAAGGGAGACATAGAGTTTTGCCTATTTTTCGTTTAGACACTACCATTCAGTATGTGGATAGGTAAACGGAACATGACATAATTAAAACAATTAACACAACATAAACTTACCTGTCTCCGTAGAATGTGATCTCTAACAAATGACATCGTTAAACAGTTTACACTTTTAATTAGTTAATGTAAACTGCAAAAGTGCAATGTACATTTGTTAGAACGTGTCTTCGAAATTACTAATTAGGGCAATTTATAACTTCACACACGTACTGATTAATATGGTTTTACAGTATTAGTTCATAGTTATAAATTATACTCTTATGAGTGTACAGTAAAATTATTTATTTATGGGAAACATCCAAAATGGGTGGGAATGTGTTTACATTGAACTTACGATTTTTGTTCGGTAGTTCATGGTGGCTGGCTTGTTCTGGGTGGCGGCGTGCATCCACGGACAACGGCGCGATTATTGGCACGGTACAACTAACAACGTATACTCTGTTTCAAAAGAGAACATACCGTTTTCGAGCATCGCGACTGACGGCTGCCAACCGTCCAGAGCCCAATTTCCCCCACTCTCGCGCTCGATAGTGTACGACGGTCGCCGATCGAAGTGTGCCGACGACTATACACCGTCTCAAATAACTTGTTTACATTTTATATTATATGACCGGCACGCGGCGCGATGGCCGGCGCGTACAGTTACCAGTAGTGTATTCAATTAAAATCATGGATGAAAAACGATTTTGGTTTTTTTATATACATTCTTGTAATTTATAATAGTAACGAGGAATATAGTAATGCTATATTTAATAAATCTAATTATTCTTTTTCTTTAACATAAAATAAACATTTTTTTTCTGGCATAATAGTGTAGTTTTTTTTGTTTTCGTCATTATACTTTTTGGTTTTTTGATTTTTAGTTGTAGAGTTCTATTAGGATTTATTATTTTTAATTTATAATGTGCCCGGTTTTTTTGATTCGTTTGTCACGAATATTAATTTTTTTTCCGAGTTTAACATTAGTAGGTAGTATAAAAAAAATTATTTGAATATTTATTCAATATCTTATTTATATTAGTATTCAAATAATTTTTTTTTATTTGAATACTATTTTAAATACTTTTTGAAAATATTATTCGAATACGAATTATGAGTTTTTTGTTTTTTTTTATTCATTAAGAATTATTAATTTTAAACTCGAAGAATATTTTATATCTGTGGCGAAAAAATCAAAAAAAATACCGGGAAATTATAAATTTAAAAAAATAAATATATTGTAACAGTATTCGAACACTTTCAAGTATTTTAATATGTACCTATTTGGAATAATTTATTATTAATTTGAAGCATTAAAATAATGATTGTATAATAATACACACAGTTTATAATTAATAGGTTTTACAATAATATTTACAATAGTAATTTACATAAAATAAATTTTTCAAGTAATAAATTTAAGAATATTTACATAATTTTATCTTTCAATCTGATAAATAATTGAAATCGTCATCTTCGCTGTCGCTGTTTCCATATGTTGCAACTAATGTTGTGTGCTCAGCCGTCAATTCGTCCACTGTGTCATCGATGCTCCAAAACTTATTTTCTTCATCTATTGTGTGACTTATGAAGTTCTTCCACATTTCAGCGTCAACCTTGTCTATGCCTTCAACCAAAAGATTTTTTACGTCAAACAATTTGAATGACTTGTTGTTTGTTTTCACGTGACGTTTTACAATAGACCAAGCTATCTCAATGGGGTTGAGTTCGCAATGGTAAGGCGGTAACCTTAACACAGTTTTGTTGTGCTGTAAAGCCAACTCGTCAATGGCGTATTTTGAATAAATAGGTTTTATTCTTTTGACAATATCCAAAAGCTCCGGTATTATCATATTATTTGGAAAAACTTCTCCCTTGCTCTGCAGCCATCCAATAATATCAGCCTTTTTCCAGGCTGTTGTCGGGATTTTCTCCAACTTCACTGAGTGGTACGGCGCGTTGTCCATAACTATCACCGCATTATCCTTAAGCCTCGGTAAAACACCTTCAAACCAATCACGGAAAGTATCGCCATTCATTTCATCGTGATAGTCGTTGGTATTTTTCTTCGACTCAAAGCATAATAATGAATCTGGAACAAATCCATCTTCGGAGCCGATGTGACACACTATCAGCCGCTTTCCCTTTCCGGTGGGGTTAACTGCTCCTGTAGTTAGACCCTGTGAAAATGCAGCTCGGCTCGATGTGACCGTCGTATCATTCCACACTCTTATTGGTACATCTCCGGCGTTCACCCACGTTTCGTCGATGTAGTATATCGGACGACCTTCCTCTCGATATTGCCTTATATCCCTGATATACCGTCTACGCCATGCACGAATTTCGTTATTTTCAATCAATGCACTGTTGCGTCCTCTTTTTGTAAAACGGAAACCCATTGATTTTAAAAGACGCCAAAGTGTAGTATTTGAAAATTTCGGTAAAGTGTCATCGTTTGTCACAACATTTAAAATTTTTTTTAAATTTGGCAACTCACGATTCACCCAAAACTGATGCACTTTTCTTCGTATCGCTTCTTTGTCAAAATCGTCAACCTTATCAGTCACGTTTTTAAAAATTTTTTTCCGATTAGGTGATGAAACTGTTTTGGAATTGCGATATTCTGTAATCGTGTTAGAGATCGTCGTAATACCAATGCCTAATTCTTTAGAAAGAAGTGTCCGTACCTGTCTTAACGAAATTTCGGGATTTGCCTCTAATTTACTTTTGTAGGCGTTGATGATCATTGTCCTTTGCCGAGAAGACACAAACTGAAATATTATAAAACTATGTATTACAAAAGAAAATGTATATATTTTTACAATTTTAGATTCTGAGCGGAGCGATGAATGTATTGATTTTACAATGATGTGTTTTTTTTTTTTGTGTCTGTCATCACCTTTTAGGACAGTAAAAATGCTTCGATTTTCTTCAATAGTAACTTTTCTGATAGGAAAATGAATCTAAATGGTACTTTGGGGGGGGGGGGGGGGTCAAAAGTAAAAATTTCCCAGTAATTTTCAAAAGCGCAGTGAAAAACAAATGAAAAATTAAAGAAAAAACGGGAATTTTTACGCAAAATTGGTTTTCCAAAAATTCGATTTTGGTTATTGGTGTAACTCTAAAACAAATGACCGTAGATACATGAGATTTTCACTGGTTGTTTATATTTGCATTTTCTATACACAATAACATTTTCAAAATATTTTGAACTGTTTAGGGACATTTTCATTTTTCATTTTTTTTTAGTTTTTTTTCTAGAAATATCAATAAAATTTTATTTGTTGGTTGCGAAAGCTTGAAAATTTAATAGAAGACTCCTAGTATATTGTTTCAAAGACAGATGAAAAATATTAAAAATCGTTAGTCACAGTTTTTTTTATAAGCATTTAAAGTTCAAAAATTGACAAAATATGGAAAAATCACGAAAATTTCACTGAATGTTTAAATTAGCATTTCCTATACACCATACAATTTTGAAAATATTTTGACTCATTTTGAGCTGTTTACGGACATTTTCAGTTTTCAATTTTTTTAGTTTTTTTTTTATAATTGTCAATAAAAAAAAAATTAAATAAATAAATAAAAAAAATTGTGCCTATGTATTATCATTGTATTTTATTATTATTGGGGAAAAAGAATCCCTGCACTAGGAAAAAAAATCCCCAGTATAGCATTATACCGGGGATTGACTAAATATAAATCATTTATAAGAATTATATTGTTTAATAACTTATATACTTATTAAAAATAAAATAAATATTATATATTATTTCAAAAATTGCTATTTTATAAAAACTATCTTATTCCCTAATAATACAATCAAAAATGCATAAAAAAAAAGGTGGGCAAGTGGGTGTCGCTCTGCTGTACAGTAGGTTACAAGTGGGTCACTGTATAATGGATGGTATTAAATTTGAATTCAATGATCTAATATCATTGTATAAGAAAAACGATTCTGAGCCTTGTATTAAATTTTTACACTTTTTGGCCCAACAGATAAAACTTTATTGATATTTATAGAAAAAAAAACTAAAAAAAATTGAAATCTGTAAATGTCCATAAACAGCTCAAAAAGAGTCAAAATATTTTCAAAATTGTATGGTGTATAGAAAATGCTAATTTAAACATTCAGTGAAATTTTCATGTATCTACAGTTTTTCGTTTTGAATTGCAACAAAATAAGGAAATCGCTACATGAGTAATCGAGTGAATATCCAATGTTGTAAAAATTTGAATTTCAAACGCTCATAAAAATTTAATTTTACTGTCCGGTAGAGATTTTTTTATTGATAAAGGTAGATAATCTTATAAGGAATCTTGTGTTTCATTTTCAAATCTTAGATTTAAAAAGAAAAATATTTACGAATTCTTAACTCAAAATAATTTGCTAATTTTCGTGATTTTTCCATATTTTGTCAATTTTTGAACTTTAAATGCTTATAAAAAAAAATTGTGACTAAGGATTTTTAATATTTTTCATCTGCCTTTGAAACAACATATTAGGAGCCTTCTATTAAATTTTCAAGCTTTCGCAACCAACAAATAAAATTTTATTGATATTTATAGAAAAAAAACTAAAAATAAATGGAAAATGAAAATGTCTCTAAACAGTTCAAAATAAATCAAAATATTTTGAAAATGTTATCGTGTATAGAAAATGCAAATATAAACAACCAGTGAAAATTTCATGTATCTACGGTCATTTGTTTTAAAGTTACACCAAAAACCAAATTCGATTTTTTGGAAAATCGATTTTGCGTAAAAATTCCCGTTTTTCCTTAATTTTTATGTTGTTTTTCCCGGCGCTTGTGAAAACTACTGGAAAATGTTTACTTTTGACCCCCCAAAGTACCAACTAGATTCACTTTCCTATCAGAAAAGGTACTATTGAAGAAAATCGAAGCACTTTTACTGTCCCAAAACGTGATGACAGACACAAAAAAAAATATAAAAATATAAAATATAAAAAAAAACACACATCATTGTAAAACCAATACATTCATCGCTCCGCTCAGAATCTAATAATAACAATAATTAAATATAAATTATTTATAAGAATTATTTTATTAATACATAGCGTATTAATGCTAGTATAAAATAATATTTTATAAATTATGTAGTAGAAATCAAATTAATATTCTATATTATTTTAAAAATTTGTATTTTATAGACAATTTTCTTTTACCTTACATTCTATAATATATAACATTATGTACAACTCTAAATGCTTATAAAAAAAAATGAGGCTATGTAATTTTAGTATTTTTTAATTGCTATTGTAATAATATATCAGGAGCCTTCTATTACATTTTGAAGCTTTTTTAGCCAACAAATAAAATTTTAAAGAAATAAAAACTAAATAAATTGGTAACTGAAAATGTCCGTAAAAGCACAAAATATATTTAAAATTGTATCGTGTATAGAAAATGCTAATCTCAACATTCAATGAAAATTACATGTACCTTGTCATTTGTTTAAGAGTTGGACAAAAATACCAAAATCGATTTGGTCAAAAACCGATGATTTTTGCTTAAAAATTCAAGTTTTTTCTTAATTTGATTTTTTATGCCCAAGGATATTACGAGAAAAACGGCCGTTTTTGATGTTTTTTAAATTACATTTTTTTGAAAATTACTTAAATAAATATTTTCAATATCTTTTATACCATTTATTCGAATATGTATTCTAAATACAAAATATAAGTATTTTCACAAGACTTTATCACAGGTATACCTCAACATTGATATAACATTATAACGGTGCATCCAAATTGCATGCCAAAAAAAATAAATATAAACGTGTGGTGTACAGCATGCAATCCGGACAAAGCCCTCTAAGAGACGGCATGCAATTTGGACATTTTTATTTTTTGGCATGCAATTCGTATGCAGCCCATTATAATGGTTCTTTCAATAGGCGTGCGTGGCAGGTATGCGGAATAGCAGCTGCATGTCTTGAACCCAGAGCACTGAGGGTGCCCTCGGGGCTACGTGTACATTTTTGTATATACGCCATGAAATGCCATATTTGCTTTCTTATACAGTTTTTTGTGTACACATTTTATGTTAAAAATCTTCGTGTACAAAAACTAAACACGTGAGTTTTGATGTTAAATATAATTATGGTATACTATATTATGAGTATATGGCCAACATTTTTTGTATTTTAAGAGAATAATTTTATATTATGATATATATTTATATATAATAATTTACTTATTAGAAAATTTTGATTAGATAATAATTCAACTGTTTTTCTTTTTAAATTTCGGTAAACATACAAAAAAATACCAATATAAAAACTACAACATTTACGTTCACAATAAAATGAAAGTACATTGTACACGTAGAAGTCAACAAGTTAAGTTATTTTCATTAAATTTTGAAACACATAAATTATAAATGTACATTTGAGTGATTATACCTTAATGCTATTATATATAAAACCAAAAATATATTTACCTTTCCTTTTGGATTTGGCTTTTTTGGTGATACGAGATGGTCCTGTTGATTAAATTGGTCCATGATAAATTAATAATGTGAGGAAATATTAATATAATAAAAAACTCGAGTTGTGTGCGTGGAACGTGCTACACGGTAAGCGCAAAAAACGAGAGTCAACAGGGGAATCTATTTGGCACCGGGTGTATATCGGTGACGACGATCGTGAGACCGGAGCGCGCTTGTAGTGAACTGCGTTGCTTGGTGGGGGTATGCGCGGCGGCGGACTAGAATTCGTCGTGCCAGCGGTATGTTCTCTTTTGAAATAGAGTATAGTAGGCTACCGACGTGATCGGCTCGACTTGGTGTGTTTTGGAAAACTTGAATCGGTAGCGGACGGAACTCGCGACGCACCGAGGTGGTGACCGATGTTTGTTTGCCGGGGCAGACTGTAGAATATCCGATATTGACGATACTGGTATATCGTCCGGCTTATTCAGTTTGAGGACAAAGAGTGCTGTAGTTAGTACAGTGATTTGTGTCCGTTCTTAACGATATTTGATATCGTCCGGCTCGCAAGTCACTGTACTCAGCATGTGTCTTGGCGGCTGCCGGCCTATACTTATGTTGTTCGAGGTTCACTGGTCCCGTTTAAAATATCGAAAAGCATCATGTTGCGTTTTTCTTCGTTACGGTTGTTACTTATTCATTTGGCGTACGTTAGAGTACCAAAAATTTGGTTTAGAAGTCGCTGATTAAGAATATCATACTCTCGACTTTGTGCGGTATGTCTTTCTGCAGGAAAACATAGCTTTCCTGCGGGCGGTGCGCTCCTGGATAATCAGGTGTCGATATGCGCTATCTGTGTTGACATATCGCAGTTGCATGCTGTTGATTAGTTGATTTCGCGCGGCGACGATCGATGTTGGTTATTGGTAATAGAGATAACTGAGTGCGCCACATATTTGGTCGCTCCGTTTTATCTCATTAGGTACAGCTTTGTTAATTAGATAGTTAATATTTTATGTAATTTATGCACATATTATTTTTGGTTGGTGTATACTTTTTGTAGATTGTTCTTACTTTAAAAAATATTGTTATATTTTTTGTAGAATGTATATGTTATCACATATACATCTTTGATGTTATTCGGCCACCTTTTTTCAGCAATTGTTGTGTCAATGGCGGAAACCCAATTAGAATGTGCTTGTTTCAGATATGCCATATAATGGCCAGAGCTCGTGTTTTGTACAATATGTAATATAACGGCTTGAGGTTTGTAACGTGCTCCAACAATTTCTAAAGTACTGGACGGTACACCGCTAAGTTTTAAATTGGTTATCTTGTTGGAAACAAATTGTTCGTTTATGAAGGTTGTAGTAAATAATTTTAATTGAATTATTATATATTCATGGGCTAATATTATCTGATGTTTACTTTCACAACCTCCAATGTTATTACAATTATTGCATTTGTAGTCTGATATACTAGACCATACATTTTGATATTATATTTTATATTTTATTATTTGATATTATTTTAAAAGCGGTCGTACTATTATTAAATATTTAATCGGCGATTAATTTCGGGAACTGCGGCATTCAACACATACACATGACTTGGTATTTTTCCTTTCTATTTATATGTACCTACATATATTATCATTTTATCATAAGAAATATTTTGTTTATGTTTAGATATATGTCTAGCTGGATTATCTGTTTCTGTTATTGCGATTTCATTATCGATATAATGAAATATTTATAAATAAGAATATGGACTTGTAAGTACCATTGGTCTTTCACGGCGGTAACATTAGTCAGTTGTCGACTAGTAATCGTCGCCGTCGTACGTAAATGTTTGATTACTGCCGACGTATCTGTGGAATCGTTTTTTTTTACGTACCATACACATTTTTGTGTTAAAAGTCAGAATTATATAACCATAGGTAATAATATTATTTTAAAATGACAAATAATAACGATGATTTGTTACTTCAGTGGTTAAATGAAGAGATTCCGTTAGATAATAATGAGATTACCGACGAAGAATTATCGGATGACGAAGACAATATTACGAAAGGTAAAGATTTTTTTTCTGTAATCGATAATAATCCATCTGAAGAAAATATAGTGACAAATGAATTAGAAATTGAAAATGAAGATAGTTTTGAATTTATTCTGGATAATACTGATATTAATTTTTCAAATATAATTGAGCCAGTAGAACCTGTAGTGATAGCTGTGCCGACTTCTACTCAAATTGTCAATCTCCACGACACTTCTGGCCCTTCTAATAATATCAAATCTCCGCCTTCCAAAAAGCTTAAAAACACTTCAAAAAAAAAAAAGAAGATATCTCACAAATTCGCCGTAAATGGAAAAAGATAACTGTCAAAACATTAGAACCCGATTATTCACTTCCCGATGAACCCGTTGATGGCAAATTCAAGGGGGAAACTGCTACGTCAATATTTTTGGAATTTATCGATGGTTTTATTGATCAACTTGTGTATCAAACAAATTTATATAGTATTCAAAGAGGACGTCCTTTGAATGTAAAACGTTTTGAAATTCTGAACTTCATAGGTATACATTTTTTAATGGGATACAACAAACTGCCAAGTTGGAAACATTATTGGGCAACATCTGATGATTTAAATGTTCCCTGTGTGTCAAATACAATGAGCCGTAATCGATTTGATAATATTTTATCAAATCTTCATGTTCAAGACAACTCATTGATCCCAACAAATAATAAAGATAAACTATTAAAACTTAGGCCTTTGATAAATTACTGTAATGAAATATTTTCTACATCTTACCATGGAACGAGAGAACTAAGTATTGATGAATCGATGATTATTTTTAAAGGTCGTAACTGTATGAAACAATATAATCCTCAAAAACCTATCAAACGCGGATATAAAATATGGTGTTTATCTGACCAAAGGGGATATATAAAAAACTTTAGTATTTATCAAGGCAAAGATGAGCAATTATCTGATGAATTTGAGTCATTTGGTTTGGGTGAGCGTGTTGTATTGAATTTGACGAAAAACGAGTGGAATAAAAATAAAAAATTTTTTTTCGACAATTATTTTACTTCATTGCCATTGCTAGAAAAATTAAAATCAGAAAATTCACTAGCATGTGGAACAATCCGATCAAACCGTAAAGATGTCCCGGAATTATCTGAAGATAAAAAAGCGCCTAGAGGTTCATCAGATTATCGCATTACCAACACTGGTATTGGTGTTTACAAATGGAAAGATACCAAGTATGTTATGTTAGCATCAAATTATCATGGTTCAGAAATAACAACTGTTACAAGAAAGGATAATTGTGGTCGAAAAAAAGATATTCTATGTCCACAAGTTGTTCGTGATTATAATTGTTATATGGGTGGTGTAGATCATGCTGATCAACTTAGAACAACTTACGGTGTTAACAGAAAATCAAAAAAGTGGTGGCACCGAATATTTTGGGGTTTATTAGACATTATGTTTGTAAATTCGTATGTGGTATACAAGCAAATACACGGAAGTATTACTTTATTGGATTTTCATCGTTCAGTCACACAAGGACTTTTGACTTTACGAGAACTTCCTAAATCAAATAAAAGACAGTCAACTTCAACACCAAAAAATAAAGGTCCGGCAACAAAGAAGAGGAGAGGAAAAGAATGGTCAGTGTCAAAAGATGTGCGTTTAACCAATCGAGGAATTCATTGGCCAAAATGTGTTACTAATCGAGGACGTTGTGAAGTTTGTGCTATAAACGGAACTCAATCAAGACCATATTCAAAATGCTCTCATTGCAATGTATTTTTATGCTGTGACGATAAAAAAAATTGTTTTGCGGACTATCATGATATAGATTGTTCATAACTAGTATAACTCATATGCATAAAAAATTATTATACCTAATGTGTTCATAAGCATAATGTAAAATAACTACTTTTTTTTTTAATTATAATATTTTTATTTGACTGATAAGGAGTTATGATTTTCTTTTTATTTAACCAGCATATAAATCGACACCTATTAATTTCCATGATAAAAAAGTTTTTGGTAACAAAATAATTCATATGGTATTGACCTAATAATATAACATTTTTTAGACTAAAATACTTAATTTACACTTAGGAGCTATTGAGGTTTTTAATTTATATGTAAATATTCTAAAAAAAACTTTTACGCTTATTTTTACTAAGAGTAATATTTTTAGAAATAAGAGAAGAACATTTTTTTTTTCTAAAGTCGTAAATAAATTTTGGTATATTCCACATGTTAAAAATTATATGGCAAAATTACTGTTGGTACTTTGAAGTACCATTAAAAAAAAAGCCTAGATGACCGACGGTACTTCCAAGTACCATTATCCTAACTCAAATTTGATTGAAAAAAAAAAAAAAAAATCCAAAAAAAATGTCATTATAGGTCAAATATAACATGTTTATGCAAAAAAAACTTTAAAAAATATTTTAATTCGATGCTTGGTCAACAAAGGGTTCAATTTTTTTAGTTTTTTTTTCTATAAATATCAATTAAGTTTTATCTGTTGGGCCAAAAAGTGTAAAAATTTAATACAAGGCTCCTGATATATTGTTACAATATCAGTTGAAAAATATTAAAAATACATAGGCACAATTTTTTTTTATAAGCATTTAAACATCGAATTTTGACAGAATTTTTCAAAATCTCGAAAATTATTAATCATCGTAATTAATAAATTATAAAATGTTCAGTTTTTATAGCTAAGGATTGAAAATTTAAAACAAGATTCCACGTAAGTAGTTAATTCTCTTACCGAAAAATCTAAAAAATATACAATCACAGTTTATTTTTATAGTCATTTTATGTTCAAATTTGGACGAAATTACATATTAAAAAACCTAGTTATTTTGTTGTGATTATATAATATTTTTCGTTGGTACCTACTTGAAACTTCCAAAGTGTACTATTATATATCTATATTCTATGATAGTATCAGGGTTTGTTATTGATGTTGATGTATAACGTGTTATAAGTACCTAATGGATATTGTGATAATGTGATATGATTAATTTGGAATTTATTAAAGGTCAATTTTTTTTTTAGTACCATAGATATGTATATAATTTGTCTTAAACCTAGACTGATATACCGTCTTCGCTCAGAATCGTTTTTCTTATACAATGATATTGAATCATTGAATTCAAATTTAATAGCATCCATTATACAGTGACCCACTTGTAACCTACTGTACAGCAGAGCGACATCCACTTACCCACCTTTTTTACATTCATTTTTTAATAAAAATAATTTTTATTTAAAAATCTATTTAAATAATATTAAAGATTTTAGATTATAGTGAAAATAAAAATACATTGAAAGATTTTATAAAAATAATATTTCAACCCACCCAACCCTTATATCCTAGTGTTAATAACAATAAAAACAAAGGTGGGTAAGTGGATGTCGCTCTGCTGTACAGTAGGTTACAAGTGGGTCACTGTATAATGGATGCTTTTAAATTTGAATTCAATGATACAATATCATTGTATAAGAAAAACGATTCTGAGCGAAGACGGTATATCAGTCTAGGTTTAAGACAAATTATATACATATCTATGGTATTAAAAAAAAATTGACTTATAATAAATTCCAAATTAATCATATCACATTATCACAATATCCATTAGGTACTTATAACATGTTATACATCAACATCAATAACAAACCCTGATACTATCATAGATATATAATAGTACTCTTTAGAAGTTTCAAGTAGGTACCCCGTACCCACGAATAATATTATATAATCACAACAAAATAACTAGGTTTTTTAATATGAAATTTCGTCCAAATTTGAACATAAAATGACTATAAAAATAAACTGTGATTGTATATTTTTTAGATTTTTCGGTAAGAGAATTAACTACTTACGTAGAATCTTGTTTTAAATTTTCAATCCTTAGCTATAAAAACTGAACATTTTATAATTTATTAATTACGATGATTAATAATTTTCGAGATTTTGAAAAATTCTGTCAAAATTCGATGTTAAAATGCTTATAAAAAAAAATTGTGCCTATGTATTTTTAATATTTTTCAACTGATATTGTAACAATATATCAGGAGCCTTGTATTAAATTTTTACACTTTTTGGCCCAACAGATAAAACTTAATTGATATTTATAGAAAAAAAAAACTAAAAAAATTGAAAACTGAAAATGTCCGTAAACGGCTCAAAGAGAGTCAAAATATTTTCAAAATTGTATGGTGTATAGGAAATGCTAATATAAACATTCAGTGAAATTTTCATGTATCTACAGTAATTCGTTTTTTAATTACAACAAAAAAAGTGAATTGCCACTTGAGAAATCGAGTGAATTCCCAATGTTGTAAAAATTTGAATTTCAAACGCTCATAAAAATTTAATTTGACTTTCCGGAAGAGATTTTTTTATTGATAAAGGTAGACAATCTTATGAGTAATCTTGTATTAGATTTTCAAATCTTAGATTTAAAAAGAAAAATTTTTACGAATTCTTAACTCAAAATAATTTGCTAATTTTCGTGATTTTTCCATATTTTGTCAATTTTTGAACTTTAAATGCTTATAAAAAAAAATTGTGACTAAGGATTTTTAATATTTTTCATCTGCCTTTGAAACAATATATTAGGAGCCTTCTATTAAATTTTCAACCTTTCGCAACCAACAAATAAAATTTTATTGATATTTCTAGAAAAAAAACTAAAAAAAAACGAAAAATGAAAATGTCCCTAAACAGTTCAAAATAAATCAAAATATTTTGAAAATGTTATCGTGTATAGAAGATGCAAATATAAACAACCAGTGAAAATTGCATGTACCTACGGTCATTTGTTTTAAAGTTACACCAAAAACCAAATTCAATTTTCTGAAAAATCGATTTTGCGTAAAAATTCCCGTTTTTCCTTAATTTTTCTTTTGTTTTTCTTGGCGCTTTTGAAAAGTACTGGGAATTTTAAATTTTGACCTCCCCAATGCACCAACGATATTCACTTTCCAATCGAACAAGATACTGAAGTCGAAAATCGAAGCATTATTTCGACTACTTATCGTGTACACAGATACAAAAAAAATAAAAAAATAAATATAAAAACACACATCATTGTAAAATCAATACATTCATCGTTTCACTCAGAATCTAAAAGAAATATTTATTTTAGAAGGAGGTTTATATAGATATCACTTCCTTTAACTTAGATCATATTATTAAAATATTGTTTTTTGTAACTCTAGGTTATAAAAACTCCCTATAATCTCTTCATTGTTTAAATCTATAATTTTATAGGTAATAGGATTTGTGTTTAAAATTTCATTAACTATAAATATTTCTTTTGTCCAATTATTAATAAATTTATTACCAAATGTTTTTTTAGAAGCTGTTATTCTTACTCTATCACCTACACTAAATTCAATTTTTGGTTTAGGTTTGTTTTTTGTAGAAAATAATTTGTGAAAAACAACATCTTCGTTAGATTTATTTACTTCACAAGGTCTCATACCAATAGATCGGTGTATGTCTTTGAAATTATATTCATATATTAATTTTTGTAAAATTTTAATCCATTTTTTAGAATTTGTAACTTCAAATTGTAATCTCATTTTATTGTTTAATGTCCTATTAAATCTTTCAATAATTGACGATTTTTCTTCATTTTGGGTGTGATACATTTTAATTCCATATTCTTGCAAAACTTTTTTAAAATGTTTATTCTCAAATTCCAAACCTTTATCTGTGTGAAGTAAATTTGGTGCTTGATGATTTTGTGATATAGCTTGTTTTATTATTTTTTCAAATGCTTCTGAAACATTAATTCCATCTTTCTTTTTGAGTTCTAAGGCCCAAGAAAATTTTGAAAATGTATCTATAACAGTTAATATATAAGAATAACCCTCATTTTCATCAGAATAATTTCTCATTATAACTAAATCAGCAGCCCATGAATCATCAATAACTTTAGTAAAAATTCTTCGTTTAGGAAATTTTTTTCTAACTGGTTTATGAAGTTCTTTAGCCAATATAATTTTATCTGTATCATTTAATTTTTTATTGGAAATATTATGTCCAATTGTAGAATTTTTTATAAATTTATTTTTATTTGTGTTACAGATAAAACATTTTGATGAAATTCTCCATCTACCATTAACTGTTTGAATTTTAGTTGCATTAATATTTTTTGTTTGAATTTTACATTTAAGACAATATATAGTTTCATTCATTTTTTTATATTTATAATGAAAAAATGTTTAAAAAAATTATTGAAAATAAAAAATTTTATATTTTCTAATATAAATATGAAATAGAAATGGAAAACTTTAAAGATGCTTTAAATAAAATAAACAATGGATATACATTTATAAAATTTAATGATTTGGAAGAAGGAAAACCATACAAAGTAAATAAGTTCTTAATGATTGATACAATGTTTGGAAAAAGATTATCAGTTGTATTAAACGATGAATATATGTTAAATTTACCAGATAGATATACAATTGAATTTACAGAAAACGTAATAACATGTTATATTACAAGTTCGGAAACAAAATTGAATCTTATTTATAATGGTGAAAAATTTTTAAAGAATGGGAAAACAAGACATGATTTTAATTTTTTTTAAGTAAAAAATAAATTTACTTTTATAAATGGTATTTATAAAAGTTAAAAAGGGTCGTATTCATTTAAACAAACCTATTCACAATTATGATGGTGATCATTTTTTAGGTCTCTATTCAATAGTTTTGAAAGGCAACGATTTTATTAATATTGAATCAGACTGTTGTATAAAAATTAAACGGAATATAATAAAAATAAAAACAGGTAGATATAGTATTGAACAATTGAACAAAGAAATAGAACCACTTATTATATCATTTTCTGATGAAACTAATAGAATTACAATTAAATCTCCTTGTTATTATAAATTAGATGAAAAATTAAAAAAATATTTAGGTTTTAATGATAATATAGATTTTTCAATGACAAGTGAGAAAAAAATGTACCTACTATCCTATTGATGGTGATTATTACATAAATATTGAAAAAGAATGTGAATTTAGATTAGGTCGAAATGGTCAAATCCCACTAGGTACAATATTTATTGGTATTTATTCAATAGGTGAAATTGAAAATTTATTTAATTCATTCGGAACTAAATTTGTGGAAAATTTTCCTAAAATAAATCTTGAAATAAATAAAAATTTATTAAAAATAACTGCTTCAATTGGACTGTGTTTTTATGAATATTTATCAAATTGTTTAGGCTTTAATTTTATAAAACGGCTGATCCCTATTAATAAAATATGGTCTAAAGGGAAAGAAATAGAATTATGTGTTGAGTATACACCACCAGATATTGCTTATACGGTAATAGGAATAAAAACTCCAACATTTTACACTCAAGGTTTCTTAAAAGACATAAATGGTATTATTTCTAATGAAAATAGTAAAACAGAATTAAAAGGAAATTATTCAATTGAACGTTTAAATAGTTTATTCAATTCGATTATGAAGTTTGAAAATAATGGTGATTACATTAAAATAACAACAAAAGATTATTTTTCATTTGATAAAGATTTAAATTTAAGTTAAGGAGGGACACATACACATCATGGAGAAAATTCATCATTAAATAATAACAACAAAATATTAGAAGTACATTGTAATATAATTGAAGAATCTATTACACATGATATTGATGAAATATCTCATTATGATGAAGTTTTATTTTTATTTCAATATAATTCTAATAGTGCTTTGATTAAACCTCATAAAATGATATATAGACCAGTTAGTAAAAATTGGTTTCAAAAAATAGAAATTTAGATTTTAGATTTGAAAGGTAATATTGTTAATTTTGATGAAGAATTTATTGGTGTTCTTGATCTAATAAAAAAATAAATATTAAAAACTTTTTTTTCAAGATAAAATATCTTGAAAAATTAAAGTAGGGAACGATTTTTTAATTAATTTTAATATATTTAATAACTTTCATCAACTATTCCTCTTTCAATATCAAACGTATACACCGCACCAGAAATTAAACAAATATAACAAATTGTTTTATCAGGTAAATTTTGACTGAAATCTAAGTTTAAAATTACTGTACAGTTGGAGATTGCAATTTGATTAGGGTGTCTAGTCATGTTAACAACAAAAAATGGTCTCTTTTGTCTAAATTGTAATTTATCTAAATACATTAATGGATTTTCTGCATGTGATTTATAATAGGTTTTTTTATAACTCATATGATCTTCATATGATTGACAACATTTTATATCATTAAAATCTTGATTTTGTAATTCATTAGGATATTTTTTTCCATTTACTTCAAAAGAATAATTTACAACATTACAATGATCAAAAAAACAAGCATTACTTTCTTGATTGTCTAATCTGTTTGTTTGAAAATAAACAACACCAAACAATGGATGTCTATTATTTCGATAATTATTTGGTAAATCAAATCTTATCTTTTTTCCAGTAAGATTTCTTACTTCAATATTTTGCCATTTTTTAAAAGCTAAAGCTAAAACATGGATTCTTAATTAATACATCAACTATTTGAATTTTTGTTATTTCATCATATTCTATATTTTGCATTTGAACTTTTAATTCTAAAATATTAATTTTACCACGTTTTGCTTTAATATTTTTTGTATCTGCTGTAGCTTCAGTGTTTGTTTCTAGAATCAACGCATCATCATCAGTGTTTCTTGTAAAAATTATTTCAAATCTAGCATTGTAAAGAGGACTTTTTATATCTTTCATTGATACTAAACCAAAGTGTGATAAAGGAATGATGAGCTCGACACTTCCTCCCCCTTGAGATGTAGATTCAAATCCTGAATTTTGTGTAGGACCATTTCCATCAACAGAATAACTCATATAACCTTTTACTGTACTTAATCTTCCAGTATTCTCACTTTCATCTATAATTTTATTATTTAATTTAATTGTAATTTTTTGAAACAAAAATGCTCCACCATTATCAGATATCATAACATTAGATTTTGCTGGATATTTAGAACCATCTTCTTGTACATATTTAAATGATAAATAAAGTTTTGAATTTTTAATGTTCAGAAATTTATCTTTACCATCTACTATAACTATTGTATTTCGGTTTGGTTTATTCAATTATGTTGTAATTTGAGGTATTTAACTTTCATATTGACTATTTATTATATAATTATCATACTTATTTAAAATATTTTCCATTTCTTATTTATATTACCAAATATATATTTTTTTTTCAATAAATGGATAAAGTAATAATAAAATGTTTTATTAAAGATGAAAATAAAAAAAATCTTTATTTGAATTACCTTCACATGTTTTAATTATAGGACTATCTGGTTGTGGTAAAACAACCTTGTTGTATAATCTGATTATAAATTATTGGATTCCTTATTTAAATCTATATATTTTTACAAAAAATATTGATCAACCAGTCTATAAAAAAATTAGAAAAATATTTGATGATATACATTCTATAACCACACATTTTTCTAATGATGAATTAATATCTGTAGATGATTGTGAACCAAATAGTTAAGTGATTTTTGATGATTTTCTAAAAGAAAAACAAGACACGATAATTGAATATTTTATAAGATCAAGATCAAAGAATATTAGTGTTATTTATTTAACACAAAGTTATACTTCAGTAGATATAAAAACAATAAGAAATAATTTGAATGTTTTAATTGTTTTTAATCAATCAAATTATTATATTGAAAAAATATGGTCCGATTTGATTAGTGAAGATGTAGCTTTAGAAAAATTTAAAGAAATTAATAGAACTTATTGTAAAAAATATGATAAAAAAAGTAAAATAAAAACATATGGTTTCATAACAATAGACTTGATAAAAAATTTAATCTATGGCAATAAAGGTAATGAGATTTTATATATCGATGAATGATTATGTTTTAATTTAATTTTTTGTATAATAAATGGATATTAAACAAATTCAAAAAGAATTAAAAAAAAAAATTAAAAAAAATGTTACATTTGAAGATCAAACACAAAACAATTCCAAGGTAGGAAATAGTTTAAAAAACTCATCAGATGTAAAGATTCAGAAAATAATTAATACTAAAAATAAATTACAAAATAGGTTTAAAAATGTATTATTAAAACCTAATGAAAAAGAGACCGTTATTTTAGAAAAAGATGATGAAGATGAAGATAATATTAAAAAAGAAAAAAAAACAATACAAATCTACAGATGTAAATAAAATAATTAATCTTAAAAAAGATTTACAGGATAGATTTAGAAATACAGTTGTAAAACAAAAACATGTACTTGAAGAACAACAAAAAAAGTTTGGACCAATAATAAACGCATTAAAAAATGTTAATACAACAATGAATGCAGTTAAAGATGTTGCTATTAAAACTGAAGGAGATATTCAAAAATAAAATATACAACCTAGAAATCCAGAATTAAAAAGATTAACAAGTTCAGAAGAGACTTTTGGAACTCCAAAATATTCTAGTCAAAATTCAACAAGTAATTCTCCATTACCTAAAAATATTATAAACTTAGGTCCTATTGCGTCAAAATATTTAAAAACTGTAAGAGATTCTAATTCTTTTGGAATATATCATAATGAGAAAGATGATATTTATATGATTGGAAAAGATATAATCAATCTTGATAATGATGATATAATTTTAAATGAAAAAAGATATATAGGTTAGGTTTATTAATCTTATTGATACAGATAACTTAAGTCAAAACTATAACCATTGATTAAATATACATAGATAGCTCATGTAATGATAAAATATGGCAGCGCTGAAACCACGGCAGTCGGCAATGGGAGCCAGAAATCTAGTAGTGTGGGAGCCGGACACCGGGCGTGGTGTTCACCAATGTGGCGCATTCGACAATGACGGGTATTACAAAAGAAAGAAACCAAGATCGTATCTGCTCACAACTATACATTTTTTTGTGAATTTTTTCTATACTTTTAAATGCCAAAATGTGTTTAATTTGTATTTGGCATAGTGATTAGTGGGGAGTTGCAGGGAATAGCAGCGCATGGCATAATCTACTCGCTTGGTCTAAAGGGTGTTTTTGAACTCTTCAAATATAACTACTTTTTTTAATTTTGATTACGTAAAATAAAAAAAAAAAACAGTATTTTAAAGTTCTACCAAATTATGCGCTGTAAAATATGATATTAGCCAAAAAATTCCACGGAAAAAAAGTCCAATCGTAAATTAATTTAAAAAAATAACAAAAAAATATCTTATAATAATAGTATTTAAAAAATATAAAAATGCATTTATTCTGATATGTGGTTTACCCATAATAAATAAATAACAAAATAAAAAATATAAATCTTATAATAATACCTAGTATTTATAAATGTATAAAAATTTAAAAAATTTAAATGCAATAAATGTATAAAATGGAGGAAATGAGGCATTGAAAAGTATTGGTACGTAAAAGTGGGGGCTTTGCCCCCAAACACCCCCTTTTAATGTTTCCAAAATTTTCTCATAAATGCTGTACAGTTTAAACTTTAAACACCATACATTTTACATTGAAAACCTATTAATCATTATTTTTAGACATTTATTATTATTAATTAGATATAACATTGTTATATTACAAATTCACAAATGTGTCCCTGACGTTTGCTACATATAATTTAAAATTAGAATAATACAATGATATTTTTCTGGTCAATTTATCAGATGTGTGTGTTGTACATAATAAACATAAACATAAACATTCATAATGATATTATGTAGATATTTTCTGTGTTGGTTATTTATAATATTGTTACTGTGATAGACCGTGTACGTATTGTAATTTGTAATCTATTATTACGTCTTGTAGTAGGAATTAAGAAGTAATAGATGCTTTAATAGAGTCGTTTTGAATTTTTCTGTACAGTACCTATACACTATTCTTCATAAAAGTAGGTATAACAGTACATTATAATGTCTTGTTAAAGTGGTGTGAAATGTGTTTATTTAAATTGCGGCAAAACTGCCAGAAGTTATGATGGCCTTAAGCTATATAGGTTTCCAAAAGATAATTCCATATATACTCAATGGATTTCGAATTCAGGTAAGAAAAATAGAAATGTTTTATAATTGATACAATAATATAAAAATATAAAAACGATAAACAATGTCAGCCACTAAGCCACATTCCAAGTTCAAATTTCGGCGTAATCAGATATTTAAATGAAAAAAAACCTAGGAAGTCACTCGTCATTGAGACATTATTGAGTCATGAGCAGTGTCGGCCTGGCACACCAAAGGCCCATGGTTCAGTTTTTAAGGGGCCCCCAATGTTTCACGTTAGCTTGCTTACGTATATAAATAAACTAAATGAATACTTATTATGAATGACACTTTAATACTTTATTGACAACATAATTATAATACAACAAAAAACAGGTATAATATGATAACTATAATGATAAAATAATACATGATAAGAAACCTTATCACACATGTTCCTTTTTTTTAAAAAATTGTCTTATTATACTAAACAGTCTGTTACTTGTTTTACAATTCATAAATCCTTACTTTTATATATAAACATACAAGATTATAATTATACAAAATTATTTAACCAATTTGGTCTTTTAGATGTTCTCTTTGACCTTACATAATTCTTATCCCCTTCAACCTTTCCATTTTCTACCTCCTTAGCCGATTTCTCACCAGCCTTGTTATTCCATAGCAATTTAACCCATTTAGAATTTCTTATTAACACAGTACCATCCCCTAATTTTACTCTATAACTTCTAGGTGTCCCCGAATTACCCAAATTCTCTGCCTTATTCCATATCATCCCTTGTACCACACATACAGATATTTAGCATTATTTAATTTGTCCTGATCTCTTTATCTGGCATTTTTATTATATTGATTCTCTTGTCTTTCCTTATTCAACACTAATTGATTCAATATTTTTTTTCTATCAAAAATCTCAGCTTCCAATAAATCTGCACTAACTGGTATATTAGTTTTTAATCTACGATTGAGTAACAATTGAGCTGGTGATAATTTAACGCCTTCAAGTGGACTGTTTCTGTATTCCAGTAAGCTATACCATAACTTATTCTCATCATAATTAATTTTTTTAAACATTTTTTTAAAA
Source organism: Macrosiphum euphorbiae (assembly GCA_949089665.1). Taxonomy (NCBI): domain Eukaryota; kingdom Metazoa; phylum Arthropoda; class Insecta; order Hemiptera; family Aphididae; genus Macrosiphum; species Macrosiphum euphorbiae. Next base: position 45,429 of record CARXXK010001217.1, on the reverse strand, counting down.
ATCCCCACCGATTTTTCTACCATCCCATTACTTTGACTATATTTTGGGCTTATAAAAGAACATTTAATATCATTATCCAAGCAAAACGTTTTGAACTCTAAAGAATTAAATGGTACATTATCGGATATAATCTCATTAGGTATCCCATATCTAGAAAATAGTTTCTTCAGTTCTTTAATAACTATGCCTGCATTTTTAAAGTTTACTTTAATTGGTTCAAACCACTTCGAATAGTAGTCTGTTACCATAAGATATGTTTGACCTGTAACTTCAGCAAAATCAACACCTAATTTACAATAAGGACGTTCTGTGATCTCAGGTGGTAGTAAAGGTTCTTTAATATTAGCTCTCTTATGTTTATTACAAGACTCGCATGACATGACATCATTTTTATGTCATTAGACATAAACGGCCAGTAAACCACCTGTTTGGCTTTGTTCAGTGTTTTCTCAAATCCCATGTGATCTGCATGTAATTTTGACAGAAATGTTTTCCTTAGACCCTTGGGCACTACAACCTGTTTATGAAAAAAAATTAACTCATCACTCACTGTAATATTATCTTTATCTTTTACCAACTTTCCCAATTCTGAACTGTTATTATATTCACTAGTTACCCATTGCTATAGAGGTTTAATATATTTTTTAGACATTCATCTTCTTTTGTTTTAATTTTTAACATTTTTAGTTTTTCAGGTGAAATTAACAATACTTTCTCTGGTGCTACTACAATTTCATGAACTATGTCAGCACACTGAGTTTTCACATTTGAATCATTAAAATATAATCTTGACAGCGGGTCAGCTAATACATTTTTTTTTTCTGGTAAAAACTCAAGATTTATGTCATATTTCAGTAATCCTAGCTTTAGCCTCTGTAACCGTGCGGTTTTGTCATTTATTTCTTTTTTAAAAATTATTATTAATGGCTTATGATCGGTGTAAATTGTTATTCTATGACCATATATCATCTGATGAAACTTATGGCAAGCAAAGTACACAGCTGGTAACTCTTTTTCGATTTGCGCATAATTCTTCTCTGTACCACTTAAACTTCTCGATGCATATGCAACTGGTTTTCTATTTTGCAAAAGACAACAGCCTAGCCCATCCTTACTAGCATCACAATAAATTATGATAGGTTTGCATGGGTCAAAAATACTTAATAATGGAGGACTACTTACACATTCCTTAAATTTAGCCCAAGCTTTTTTTTCTTCATTGCCCCATCTCCAGATGCTCTTTTTCCGTATCAACTGTCTTAATGGCCCAGTTATACTGGCCAGACTAGGAATAAACTCTGACAGATAACTTCCTAACCCCAATGCTTGTTGTACCTCTAATGAGTTATTTGGTTCTCTCATTTTGACCACAACTTCTACCAGTGATTCATCTGGTAGAACACCTTCTTCAGTAAATTGCATACCTACATATTTGACACTGTTTGTCTTAAATTGCATTTTTTCAACATTAAACTTAATGCCCCACTTTATGGCCCTTTCTACTACTTGACTTAAAATCTTCTTATGTTCTGCTTCATTTTCTGTTGCTATGATAATATCGTCAAAATAGACGGTTACTTCCTCCATTCCTTCAAACACAACCATTACCATTTTTTGAAACACTTCTGGGGCAGTGGCTATTCCAAATGGTAATCTTAAAAACCTATATTGACCAAAAGGTGTAATGAAGGTACAAAGATCAGCTGATTCATTGTCTAGTTCAATATGATAAAACGCCTCTTTCATGTCCAGAACTGTAAAATATTTTTTTCCGACTAACTTACTTTTAATATCATCTCTGGTAGGAATATATGAATGTTCTCTACATTAGCCTGATTTAAAAATTTAGGGTCCAGACAAATCTTTAATGTACCATTTTTTTTTTCTGTTATTACTAAATTATTGACCCACTCAGTTGGTTTATCAATTTTTTCAATGATCTTATTTTTTTCTAGGGTCTCTAATGTATTTTTTAATTTTTCTTTTATCTTAAATGGAATTCTCCGGGGTGGCCTAACTACAGGAGTGACATTTTCCTTTAGAGTAATTTTATGTTTAAATGGTAATTTACCAAGACCTTCAAAAATGCGTTTATTATCCTTAATAAATTGTTCCTTTTCATTCTGAGATACAATTACATTTATTTTCTGAATTAACATTAACTTTTCACAAGTATCACGACCTAGTATTGACTTAATATATTTATTGTCTATGACCACAAACTCTACCTCTTCTATAGTTCCATCAATCTCACATTTTAATTTCACTTTTCCTTTTACACTCAGCACAAAACCCCCAAAAGCCTGAACCTTCATACTACAATAGTTTATTTCATTATTACCAACACCTAACTTACTTAACATATCAAGAGGCAATACATTTAGATCTGCTCCTGAGTCTAGCTTAAAACTCACACTTTTCTCATTTATGTGTAATGTTTTTTCCCAGTGCCCCTTTTTACCATTATTTATAGTATCGATAAAAAAACTTCATCCACTTTGTTATGTTCTTTAGAACTATCATTATTACTAATCTTACCTTTCTTGCAACCAATTTTGAAGTGTCCAACCATCCCACATTTCATACACTGCTTGTTGTAGGCGGGACACTCTCGAGCTTTATGCTTGTATCCACACTTCTTGCAGTCATACTCCTTTGACCTGCCTGCAACTTCTTCTTCAGTTCTAGACTGTTGACCCATCGTGCTTCTATTATTCGTGTTCGGTTGTTTGTCACAGCTTTTACAACATGACTTGCATTGCACCTGATCAACCGATTTGGACCCATCTTCTTCTGACAACATTAACTGATTTAACAGTGCCGTTTCTGTCGCTCTACAGTAGTCAATTATCTTGTCAAGTGACAAGTCTGGTGTTCTCAACAGCCTCTCTTGAAGTTTATGATCTTTAACTCCAAGTACAATACGGACCTTAAGCAGATTATCTTCAAGTTCACCAAATTCACATCTTTTTGCCAATTTTTTTAACTCTATGAACAATTTATCAAATAATTCGCCATCAGCTTGCTGACGTTTAAAAAATTTAAATGGTTCAGCTATTATATTTTTTTTTTAGGTTCCACATATTTTTGAAGTTCAATAAATAACGTTTCAACAGTTTCAGTTTCAAGCTTAAATGCTTCAACCACTGAGTGCTACTTTGACTTTATCGCTCTTTTTATTCAGTTCATTCGCATCAATATAATTAATAAATTGCCTTTTAAAGTTATTCAATTCGTTTACTAAAGATACCGCCGTTCCAAAGTTTAACTTCGGAAGTTTCACAGACGCGGACATGTTTCAATATTTGAAGATTTGAAGGTTAGGTTTAGTGCGTAATAAACATGTGCTTACTGCTTAGCTGCTTGCTATGTTGAAACGTCAATCTGAAAACGACTGCGCCATGTTTCACGTTAGCTTGCTTACGTATATAAATAAACTAAATGCATACTTATTTTGAATGACACTTTAATACTTTATTGACAACATAATTATAATACAACAAAAAACAGGTATAATATGATAACTATAATGATAAAATAATACATGATAAGAAACCTTATCACACCCAAAAAATGTATATGCCATTTTTAGCAATATGGATCATAATATAAAATGTACTTTTATTATAAAAAAACTATGAAATTATTGAAGCATATGAAAACTAAAAAACCTAAATAATAATTATCAATAATATTACAGTTTACATAGAAACAAAATTACGAAAAATAAAATTATATTTTTACTATAGAATTTAAACTTTGAAGAAAAATCACAAATACGTAAGCCATAAGTATAACTTTATTTAAGTAAACTTCCAAAAGTAAATGTCTTATCTTCATCATTATTATATATATTATTTTTATATATAAATAGATATAGACATATAGACGTATACGTTGTATAGTATTGTAGGTACATCATAGAAACGTACATATTTGTATATGCAATATTTGCATGATCGCTGAATTATTCAACAACTTGGACTCTGCAGGGTCGGGTAAGAGGCGCCCTCGTGGAGTCGTCCGAGCCTTTGTTTTTAAAAAGCGAGAGATAAAACCTAACTTAACCTTCAGTAGCACAATTATTCCAAAAAACCTCCTTCTACATATTAGTTATTACAATGTTACTATTATAATAATTGTTACTTGACACTTGCACTAGTATGCACTACTCTCACACTATAGAAAATGCATTTATTACGTTAAGTCGTTAACTGATATTTATTAATGTTATGGTGCATAAAAAATCCAAATTTAAACATTCAGTGAACATTTTATGTATCTATGGTCTTTTGTTTTAGACTACTCATATTAGTTATTTTTGTACAGGAGACATAAGTTTAATAAAATTGACTCCGGATGATTTCTACAAAAAACGATTATGTATGGAACATTTTATGAATAATGATTATACTAATGAAAAGGCCAAAAATTTAAAAAAAAAATGCTGTGCCTAAAAAATATGAAGAACCACAATCCATTAAAGTATTAACACCAACTAAAACTTACGATGGACATCTATTTTTTCCAAAAAGTATTCAAACACTCGGGTACAAAAAACGACAAAACTGTGATGATTTTGATGAAATGTACATACAGACTACAAAAAAAATATTTAAAAATACAGATAAGTCTTACTTCTGACCTAACACCAAAGACAAAATTACTTCTCGATTCAACACGAAATTTACCAAGTCCTAGTGTTCAGTCACCAATCAATTCTCCGCGATCATCTTCAAAAAAATCATTATTTAAAATTGTTTACAAATTGGAAAAAAATATAAAAAATCAAAGGAAAAATTTAAAAAATAAACGGTCATCCATTTCAAAACTTCGTAATAGTCTTTCAACATACAAATCAAAATATAATAACTACGATATCTTAAACACATTCAATTTCCCATCAAATGAATCCAAAACGTTGGTAAAAATGCAGGTTTCAAGAAAAAATAAAACTACGAAACAATGCGCTAGCGACGAGAAAAATCTCGCTTTGAGCATTTTTTATAAATCGCCATCGACTTAGAATTTTTACGAAATTCAAAAAATATCAACCTACCTGCTGAGTCTACTATTAGGCGATGGATCGGCAATTCAAAGTTTAAAACCAGGTTTAATCCAAATGTCTACAAACAACTTAAAATGAAAGCAGATACAATGGACGAAAAAGAACGTTATTGTACCCTTGTTTTTGACGAAATGAAAATAAAACATTTTTTAGAATACTCTAAATACCTTGATTTGTTTGAAGGCTATGAAGACTTGGGTCCATTGAGGAGGTCAAATAAATTATTAGCTGGCCAAGCAATGGTCTTTCTAATCCGTGGTTTATATGCTTCATGGAAGTTACCAATTTCGTATTTTTTCACTTCTACATCGGTAAAACACACGGATTTAAGTATCCTACTCATGGACGTCATTGAAAAATTGTTAGACTGTGGATTTATAGTTACCGCCATGATTTGTGACCAGGGTAAAAATAATGTTTCTGCTCTTGTCAAAGACCTTAAAATGAAGAAAGACAAACCGTTTGTTGAGGTAAAGGGTCGAATTCATTTAGACCTTAGAGACGTGTATGAAATAGATAAAAATAGTGGAATAAGTAGATCCCTTTTAAAAATTACGGATAGCCATATGAACCCCGACCCGTTTCAGTTAATGTCATGTAAATTGGCAATGCAGCTCTTCAGCAATTCGATGGCCGCTGCAATGGAGACTTGCATTATGACCAAACCACTGAAATCTAATACTCCTGTAAATACTCTTGATATGGTAAAAGAGTTAAATAATTTATTAGACTTTCTGAATAGTAAATCACTGTTTGACAAAAATCCATTCAAATGTGCAATATCCCAAGAGCGTCCACAACAATTGGAGTTTTTACTTAAAACAAATCTTGGCTCGAAAATTTAAAAAGTGAAATCCAAACATAGGCAAGAAGAGAGACCTCCGTGCTTTGATGGACTTTTGTGGACGATAAATTCAATAGAAATGTTATATAACCAACAAAAACTACTAGGATATAATTATCTTCTTACAAATCGATTAACATCTGACGTTATTGAAAATACTTTTTCAGTTTTTAGACAAAGAGGAGGATACAATCGGTAAATATTTATTTTTTCAATACCTTTTCAGTTTTAATTTTTATACTATAAAAACTTTTCTGTTTTAGAAATCCAACAGCTCGCGTGTTTCGAACTACATTTCGTATTAATGTTAAAATAAATCTTATGAGACCATCTATATTTTCAAACTGTGAAGAAGATACCGATACTCATTTATTGAATAATGATAACCGTGATGAAGCAGCAAAACATAATATTGAAGATTTTAATGAAAGTTCGGATAGCTCTTCGTCCGTATCGAGTGTATCGTTGTCATATATACCAATCACCGAGGAAAGTGATATTGGTTATACACCTAGCGTGACACTAGAACAATGTTCAAATACATATATTTCAGGTTACTTAGGGAAAAAATGTGTAGAAAAATGTAAATGTAGATTATGTAAAAATGTCATGTGAAAAGAAACCAATGATGAACAATTTAATGAAAAAGAATTTTTAATATTTTGTAAAAATTATGATTCGCAGAGTTCAAATTTATTTTTTAGAAGACCCACTGATTTATTTGAAAAGTTTATTTCCCATGCTCAAATAATTATAAAAAAAATGGTTGAAAAAATGCCTCACAATAAAAATATTTCTAAATGTATTCACCAAAAAATTAAAAATGAGTTAATAGAAACTATAAGTTTTCATACAGATTTTCAGCCTCATATTGATTTTATTATTCAACATTTAATTTTGTGTAGACTTTAAAGATACTTTAATTGGAACTCCAGAAATATAAAAAGGCAGGTAAGTGGATGTCGCTCAGCTGTACAGTAGGTTACAAGTTGGTCATTGTTTAATGGATTGTATTAAACTTGAATTCAATGATATAATATCATTGTATAAGAAAAACGATTCTGAACGGAGATGGTTTGTCAGTCTGTATATTTTATATTGTCATTAATTATTATAACATGTAAGTTGTTTTAATACTATAAACATGATATTTATATAGATAATACCTACCTATTTTTTTTTTATTCGTTGCTACGGTGATAAACAAATTGTTAGAAATTAAAATCCCATTTTAAGCGGTTTTTCGTAATTTTTCAGTACTTTTTCCCGTGGCATTAAATAACTATTGAGAAAATCGAAAAATGACCTCTCTAAAGTACCATCTTGGTCCAATTTGCTAAAAGATAAGGTACTATATGTTGAAATCAAAGCACTCCTTCTGGTAGAAATTTTGTATACAGGATATAAAAAAAAAAATAAAAAAATAAACACCATTGTAAAACCACTAGCTTCCTTGCTCCGCTCAGAATCTAAAAATTAGAACTGAAAAATCAAAACAGAAATTAAACATTCTAAGAAATGCATAGTTATTGATCAATAATAAAACTAATATAAGGTCACATATTAATCATTATAATTTTACATTAACTATATAATAGCTTAATATATATATATGCTTACTGTTTATTAATTATTACCTATGTATTATTATATTTATGAAAATTGGAAAGTTGTAACATTTTATTTATTTGATTAAAAACAATTTGACAAACAGACAAAATATGTATTTTTTTAATAAATTTTACTAAAATACACGAATCATTTAGATAACAAAAAAATATAAACAAATGCGTGTACCTAAGATAATATAAATATGTTTTTATGTAAATGTTTGAACTTTGAATAATATTATGTCGTATGTGTGATGTGTATAATGTATATATAACATTTTATTTAACTAGGTATTAATTATTGTTCTTAAAATTAAAATGTAAGAAATTTAGGAACTGACAATTATTCAAGACGAGGTGAGCGGCATTACAAAAAAAAAAATAAATTATAATATTGAAAAATTAAACTAGATTACCTTATAAAATCAACAAAAAAGGGTTAAGATTGTCCGGTCGTCCGTCGTCGACCGTCGCGGTCGGTTGGCGTCGTGCGGTAGCACAGCGTTTTAAAGTATAATGTTCGATTTATTATTTTTCAATATACACTGTTGCGCTATCTATGGCCACGACGCTGTACTATTTGACCGATTTCCATATTGTGCATTGACATGAGCTATCCATGTATATTCAATCAATGCTATAACCCACTATCAGTGAAATTTGTTTTGGTTTAAACATGTTAAGTCACTTTATATTAGGTACAAAACACGTATGTCTAGTTAAGAGTTTTGGATCAGACAAGATTGATAATTTAAAATGGTCTTATAATCTTAAGTCAAGTTAAGATTTTTATACCATAAATTTCAATAATTTATCATTGATCAAAACAGCACAAGTCGTCTTATGCTTTTTGTACCTACCGATTTTCATTTGTTTTAGTTAGTTATTTAAGTTATTATAATATAAACAATAATAATAATAATGACGACTCTTGACTTTTATTTTTATGTAGATTACTGATTAATGATTATAACAATAATATTGTCTTATTAGTTAGATATCAACAACAATACAGCTGGTGTTTAATTGTTACTTATTATCAGTAACACAGTAACCAAATTGTTTATTATAATATAATATTATTATTATCTCCTATTCGCCAAAATATAAAAACAAACCTAATGAATTTAATTATTATAATAAATTTGTATTAAGTTTTATTATTTAAATGTTGTTTAAAATACATTTTACTTTAAAATGTTGTCAGTACGGTCACAAATATGTAAGAAAATGTTTAGCGTTGCTGTCAGTAGTAATAAGTGTAATAATATTATTAATAATAGTAAGTAAAAATACACGAGTGTGAAGTTGGGTGACCAATTTTTGGTGATAAGAAAACTTGTATTCTCGGTTGCATTACGGTATTTTCTAGGCGCACAACGTTTATAATCCCGTTTGTATGTTCTACTTCTATTTCTAACCACAAGTAAGCAGTAAAGGATTTGTCACGAAATATTATAAGGTCACCTACCCCTCATGGTATTATAAAATAACGCCGCGAAGCCAGGACATAGCACTATACACGACAGCCATACGACGCGTAACGTATAGGCGGGCATGGTTTTTGATTTTTCCGGCAGTGTTCCGGAAAGAGTCGACGGACCTAACATAGATATTCGGAAAGCCAGGAAAATTTACTACCCGACGAGATAAATTTCAAGAGCTCCCGGGCTTTTTAAGTAACCGTACTTAGTGCACGAAAGCGTAAGGTGAACAATGTCTTTATGACTGCTTATATTATGTTTTTCTGTGTTCTACGTATTATTAGCTGCCATAGCTGGCGGCTTCCAAATTTTAATGCAACAAATAAAAAGAAAAATTAATTAATAACACCTAAAGGCTAATGCTTATAAGTAAATTGTACATTTTACTTAAAAATGTATTATGACTCATGCAATACAGTTATATTGAATGTTGGTATCAAAATGTGATGTGAATAATTAATAAGGTAAATATATTTTTTTTTCAAATTTCTTGGCAATTATCATTCTGCAGCCAATAATGTAACTTTTTATAGAAATACATAACATATGGTAAAAGTATATTCAGTAACACAAAGTATTTTCAAATTGAACAGTTTTCGTACAACACTAAATTCTCTATAAAACCTGCATAGTGCAAATATTGACCACATATTTTAACTTTAAATACACCATTAAGAAATTCTTCTAAAACTATTACTTGACTAGTTTAAAATGTAAAATGTTTCATAAGTTAAACATTTAGACATTTAGATAAGTTAAATATATTTTATTGCTGCTATATGATGTTTTAATTATGTGCCATCTTGTGGTGAATTATACTATATTTAGGCAATTTTATTGATATAGAATATAGATGCCAATTTTGAATAGTATAGTGTTAACGGAACATATTTATGATTCACATAATAATGTAACTTTTTATAGAAATACATAACCTATGGTAAGAAGGTATAATTTGAAAAAGTTGTAAAAAAAATGTACCTACAGTATACATATTTACATAACAAACAACAATAGTAATAACTTATGAGTTATAACTATTAAAAAATTAATTGTACCTACTTAACAATTGTAACTAATCAATTATGTATCATATGTAACAGTTATGTATTTATGTCATAAACCTTAGGTATATGAAAAAAAAAATCAAAATACATATAGAACATAATAAGTACTTATAAAATAATAAAAATAAACTCTTTATAAATGCCAAAATATGGCTATAATGATGCATACCAGTACAATGTGAATATGTTGATTTTATTTAATTTTCAGAAAAATAATGTTATATTTTAATGTAAATTCTAAATATAGTAATAACTAATAAGTATTTTCAAATTGAACAGTTTTTGTACAACACTAAATTCTTTATAAAACCTGCATAGTGCAAATATTGACCACAGATTTTAACTTTGAATACAACACTAAGAAGTGCTTCTAAAACTATTACATGACTAGTTTAAAATTTAAAATTTTTAATTTTTAAGTTAAAATCGTTTAAATTATTTCAGATAAATAATTTATTGGTCCAGTATATTGCGAAAGGCTTTGTAAATGGTTGGTCCTCACAATACTGTTTGTGTACTTGACTTTTCGTAAAGAAAATACTAATTCTGGTCATCTCCCTGAAATTGTTGTATTTGTTTATCATGGTGGATGAAGTGCTTAGTACCTATGTAAATATTTAATTTCGGAATTACAAGTGACGTGCATTATTATTCATTATTTTGATATTAGTTACACTCATACAGTCATAATATACCTACTTAATTTTAATATTAATATTTAGAACATCTGTCTTGGATAAAATATTATTATATAAGAATACCTATTGCAATTTTTAGATTATAGTATTCTTTATTCCTTATATATATATTATATTACATTTATTTGTCATTAACTATTAATAATAATAACTCCCTATCTCCAATACAAGCTGCATAATAGAATATTCTATTTAAGTGATATTATCCTCAGTTCTAACCATACATTATATAGTATATTAATTATTACAAGTTATGTATAACTAATGTAAAAATGAACCTTAATGTTATACATTTTATAACTTATAAAATTATTTTTCTCACCAACTCCTCATATAAACATTTAGCTGTGTCATATTCTTGAGTAATTAAAAATAAACAATAATGCAACTTGTAACTTATAACCTTAAAATTTAACTATAGATTAGTCAATAGACATACTCTTATTCACAAAGTTGCATTTAAATCTCAAGTCAAAAACCAACAATTGAATATTCTTAATGGCAAGCGGAAAACAAAAACATCCATATAATTTATATTTTTTTTTTTATTTATTTCAGTTTATTTTACATTTTTTTTGGTTTTTTCTTTTGTTGTGTATTTTTGGTTTTTGCTGTTGCTGTTTTTGTTGCTGTTGTTGTTATTGCTGGTGCTGTTGTTGCTGTTGTTGTTGTCGCTACTGCTGCAGCCGCCGCCGTTTTGTTGCAGGAGACAGTCGCATGGCCGTTCCAGCCACAATTCTCGGAACCTATGAAATCAAAAAAATTAATATAATTAATATATGTAAAATAACAGTGAAATGCATTATTGTATACGTAAAATGTTGAACGTTAGTAACTCTTTTAAGATTCTTAGAGAAAACACACTTTGACTACCTATTACAAAAACAAAATATAGTCAGACTAAACTAATACATTAGTATTAACTTATCTTTCTTTATATTATAATATAGTATAATTATATATAAATGTACTTACGCTGGAGTCGTCTGTTGGGGTGTACATCTGTTGGTGAGTCCGTTCTGCTGCCTCGACCACGACCACTCCACAGTGGGGCTAATGACATCATTAGGTAGCAAAAATACCATTTATCGAATCTAACTATCTTATCAAATTATTATATATAATTGGTAGAGGAGTTCATATACTATCTAAAACTAGTTTCGTGTATTTGTTGACGCTTAAATTTACTTAGTTTCGACAATCGTAAAGAAAGTCCCACAGTGTATAATTGACATTTCACAATATAACCAACTATTAAAAGAAGTATTTTTTTTAACATAGCTTTGTAACTTTAAAGTGCATCAACTTCAAATCATTATGGAGTCAATAGCAACAGGTCAGTTACATTATGTTAATCCCATAATTATTTTAGTTTTTAGATTAGACGTGTAAATTACATTTAAACATAGTGAAATAATACTATGTCATTCTCTTATGATTTCATAATATTGATATAAAGATTAAATTCACCTAGGATTCTTTCCGAGCTGTAATTTTTGAAAAATATAATACCTAAAAAAGTAATCTATCATAACAACAAAAAAAATTTTGCACATATTTGCACTATTTAGTACAAGTAGCTTCAGAATGTGGAGTCACATCACAATTGCATACGAATATTTCATAGAATGATATTTTGTGTTATTGTTAATTCATTATTTTTTGTGTAAAAATAATTATTTAATAAATGAATCTTGTTTCCTATTAAAATGTGTGCAATTTAATAACTAATCAAAAAAATAATAATTCTTTTAGGAACGGGCAGTACTGATATTTTTCTGACTCGTAAATTTTTGTATCTAAAATTGAACGAATCTGGTCAAAGTAAATTGGATGATCAAGTTTTATTTTTAAAAAAATATTTAGAAAAACGAACCAACTGCCCAGAGTCTAAAAAATCAGAACTACATAAAAAGATATCATACTTCATTTCTGATTAAAAAAAAAATGGTCAAGTTCTTATAGGAAGAAGGAAAGATTTGAGACTAAAAACTCTGTTTGGTTAGAAACCTGAAACATCACTAGGTTTCCCAAATTATAAACTTTCTTCAAGTATGTCTGCAGTAGGTAGACCAAAAATAAGCTTTAATTTGGCATCAGAAAGAACTAAACGGATGAAAACTCAATATTTGAGGACTTCAACTTCTACCGATGAATTGTGTCATGCAGCACATATGAGTATGAGTGCATCGGGTAAAACAGATACGGCAAATTTGGTAAAAGAAGTTACCAGTACAACGCCTAAACGCGCTACTCGTTATAAAATGGCTTTTAACAAATGGGAGACGTCCAAACGCATTGAGTTGTCACCAGAAGAAGCATTATCTATGTTTGTAGAAGCTGAACATACGAAGCATCAATATAATATCATAAGAAACAAAGATAAAGAACGATTCCCATCATATAAAAAAATTCAACTAGCCAAAAAAAAATGTTACCCAAAAAAGCAATATATTTCAATTACTGATTCAACAGTTGATATAAAACTGCAAGGATTATTAGATCACACAATTTTACGCCTTATGAAAACTCAACATGAAGTGATTGAATGACAAGAACATTTGCAAAAATTGTGTTTAATTACTAAGTGGGGGTTCGACGGATCGTCTGGTCATTCAGAATATAAACAAAAGTTTGTAAACAGTTCCACTAATGATGCAAGTATTTTTTTGTCTTCGCTGGTACCTCTAAGGCTCATATCTGGTGATCCTCATTTACCAACACAGCAACAAATTGTTCATTGGAATAATTTGAGGTCTTCATCAACAAGATATTGCCGTCCTATTAGATTTCAATTTGCTCATGAGACAACGGACCTTGCTAAAAAGGAGAAAGAATATATAGAAAGCCAAATACGTGAATTAGTACCAGGTTATACGAAATAGATGGCCGAAGAATTGAAATTAACCTCAAATTATTATTTACAATGGTTGACGGTAAAATATTATGCAATTCATTGACAGAAACAACTTCAACCATGAGATGTTTTTTATGTAATTTAACATCGAAAGACTTCAATAATATTGAAAAGTGCAAAGCAGCAAAAATAGTATGCGAGTCTGCATTAGAATTTGGTATGTCAACACTACACGCTTGGATACGTTTCTTCGAATGTCTATTACACGTAGCATATAAATTACCATTAAAAACATGGCAAGCTCGTGGAGAAGAAAACAAAAACTTTACGAAACCACCAAAAAAGTAATAAGGGAAAAATTTAAAAATCAACTTGGATTAATAGTTGATAAACCGAAACCTGGGTATGAAAACAGTAATGATGGCAATACGGCTAGACGTTTTTTCGAAAATGCAGATGTATCAAGCAGTATTACTGGAGTAGATGTAGAAATAATCAAAAGATTTCGAACTATTTTGAAAACTATGGCTAGCCGATATACAATAAATCTAAAACTGTGTGAAGAATATGCTCTAAAAACGGCACAATTATTTGTAGAAAAATATCCCTGGTATAATATGTCACCTACTATACATAAAGTATTAATTCATGGACCAACTATAATAGATAAAGCAATACTCCCTATTGGGCAGTTAGGTGAGGAAGCCCAGGAGGCAAACAACAAAATGTTTAAAAGGTACAGAGAAGGATTCACACGTAAATTTTCTCGTCAACTAACTAACGAAGACATAGTTAATAGGTTGTTAATTTCATCTGATCCACTTATCACTTGTATGCACCAACCTATGAAGCAGAAATCCACCTTAGAATCAACTGTAATCCAGTTATTACAATCACCAGATATCAATGAATCGGATTCATCTTCTTCGTCAATCAGTGAAAATGAATTAATTTAAATATTTGTTTTTATTATTTACGATATCTTTTTTAATATATGTACATAGGTACTTGGTAATATATTGTTATTGTAAACCTACACGATTATACGAACACAAGTTTGAAGTATATTTATTTGTAACGTATTATAAACTAAAAAAATAACAAAAATAATTTTTGCCAACTTTTCATGTCACAGGCCCCTCTGTGCGCCGCCACGTTCGGCGGTGCCGCCGTTGCCGCCGTCACGACAGCGACCTCCACGACCACGTTCGGCGTTGCCGCCGTTCCAATTGTTCCATCCACCGACTCCGTTTCCGTTGTTCCATCCACCACCGTTACCATTGTTCCATCCACCACCGTTGCCGTTGTTCCATCCACCACCGTTACCATTGTTCCATCCACCACCGTTGCCGTTGTTCCATCCACCACCGCCGCCTCCATCGGCGCCGAAATACACATACATTGACATCTATAATATAGGTACATTCAATTATTATATTTATAAAGTTCAAATGTGGTTTTAAGACCATATGGCCACTCTCATCTCATTCAACATTCATAAATGGTACAGAATTGTCATTAATATTATGTTTTATAAAATTAATAAATTAGGGCTGCACTACAATAATAAATAATAATGACTATTCTGTACATTGTGCTAAAATAAAAGGACACAAATATGAAAATATGTTTAAAATAAATCAAATATAAATAAAGATGCATGAAGACGTTTCCGTAATCCGTTTATATTATACTATTATAGAATAAATAAATACAACCACTGAACCACGGGTATTTATAGTTTATCCAAGAAGATAGGTACTGCTCTAGCGCGAGTGTCCAAACGAAAATCGTATAATAAGATTTATAATTAATTAAGGAAAGCGAGAATTATTTGTTACATTAGATCAATTTAATGGTGTTGTTGCCTGAGTATTTTTTTTAATTAATATAATATTTTAATTGTTATTATAAATACTAAAAGGTATATACGGCAAGGGTCAAAATGTTAAAATGTACTTACGTCAGATGGTGAGTAAAATCCAATTCGACTATTCGACCGTTCAGTGACTCAGTGTCCAGTTCCGAACAGTCCGAATGGAGAAAAGTTAGTGATGGAAGATTGTCTGATTATCGCCACCAAGAGTTAGACCGTTGGCCGGTCTTAGCCGTTAGCAGTCCCACACACCCCCACCAAATACATACATCATGTAGGTACTTTTGAAGAAAACCAGTAAACCACACGCCTTGTGGCGAACGTGTGCAGTTCAGATATTATATTTATTAATAGTATGCCACTTTTTGTTTTCTCTTTCTAACGCTTGTTATTTATATATGACGCATATGGCATATCTTTTCGTTTGACAATTAATTATTGAGAATGAAAACCCCAAGTGAACCGTAGACCATAGCCCGTAGGCATCCATAAAGAATTAACAATAGTAGTATAGATTTGGCGGTTCTGGGACACTTTTTACAGGGACATGAAAAAAGTTCAAGGCAGGAATGTATGCCTTGCAGTGTAAACAATCTCCCTAACATTTTCTAGAGAAAATTCAAAACGATTTCAATTTGTCGGACAAGATTTTATTTAAAACATTTAGTCAGTTACTATCGAGCCGTCGTACAATCAAGTTGTGTTAGTTTTTTCAGTGCATTATCTTATTGATTCGATTTTTTTTTTCAACCAATTATATCAAGTTTTATTAAAAACCATGAATTTACGGAAGTTTTCTAACGATTTTCCTTCATTGGTTTATTTAGTAAGAAATAATTCGTATCCTGGGAGAAAAATTTGCATTTTCTCTGGAGGGCGCAAAAATTATAAATTTTAATTTTATGTTAAAAATTACAGGGGTCAGTGTTGTATATTTTATTTACAAAAACTTCAACGTCCTTGAGGTATATTAATTGAAGCATAGTTGAAAATAATATCTAATAATTATTATATATTTTATATAAAAGTATAAAACCAATAATAGTTAGTAAATACAATCTATCAATGTACAGGAAGACCTTACACTTAAGAAATAATTCTTAATAATTGATTAAAAATAATTACTATTTTATGGAAATGTGGAATTACCAATTATGTTTGCGTTGTCGCCGAGCATTTCATCTATTCTTATTTCTTATACATCTTATAATATATTTATTATTATTTATTATTAATATTGTTATGATTATGTCACGTGATTACGTGATTGCGAATCGATGCGTCCGTCGCAATGTTTACAAGTTTTGTATTTATTATTATTTTTAATCATATGCGATATGCGCGAGCGCGCCAATTGCCAGTATTTATTTATTATTCGTCGTCAAATCGTCTCGTTTACGTACTTTTTTTTGTAATATTATCTTTGTTGGCGCTATTTCCCGTGTTAAACGTAATATTTTTTACAAATTATTAATTATAATATCGTGGCCGCAGTAGATCACTGTTAATTATATTTTAATATTTTATATTAGCAGCAGGTGGCCAGCAGGCATAGCCAAATTGTGAGTTTATTTAATACATTTATTTATTATTACTTTTTCTCAACAGCTCAAATAGCTGTATATTTATTATTTATTTATGGTATTTTTAAAAGGGCCGTAATCTATTGTTTTCTGTATTATATATTTGTTGCTGTGAACTTTTTCCATACAGTTTATTCGAGATATTTAGTATTTACACCATTACACATCGACACCATACCCAATAATTAACAGGTCGATCGGTGTGTAAGTAGCGTTAGTGCGTTACGAAGTATTTCGGTCACTGGGCGCGCGTACTAAAACTGTATGCTCCCGACGGGTACAAATTTCAAAATTATGTTAATACATTTAATAATATAAGTTGTTAAAATATTATTATATAAAATATTAAATTTATTTTATTTTATATCATCTTACCCCGGGGAAATGTCAACTTACTCCAGCACATGGGTAAGATGACGAATTTTGTTTTTTTTACTTAAAAAAAAATTGGTTTAAAAACAAATTATGACACTGATATTTTTTTTACAACTTTTCCACAAGTTAAATTACAAATTGGTGTAGAATTTGGACTTGAGCGATAATAATTAATCATTTGAGAATACTTCAAACTTTAGATTTGTCTACTTGCCCGGGTTATAGCTACTTTTTTTTACAACAATTTGTTAAGCATTCATAATTAAGAAATCGTTACTTTTAAATATTAATAGCTGTGTAATTTTTAAAAAAGGGTCCAAAAACATTTAAATATGGCTCCAAAATTATCCGGTGCAGCTTTCAAAAAGTTAAGAGAAAAAAAAAGAAACTCAAGAATCACTTTCAAAAACAATGAATACCTGGCTATCTAAACCTAAAGTAGATCTACCATTAAACCACTTAGACCCAGATAATCATATTTCTTTACCTATCTCTTCTAAATTAGTAGAACTAGAAGAAAATCAAGTAGAAAAACTTCAAACACTTGTGGACTATCCTCATAATATCAAAGACCCAAAACCAAAAAAAAATTTAGATTTGGTAGTTGAAGTTCAAAACAAAACTTCTGAAGTTATATTTTTAAATCCCGCCACTAAACAAATCGATGATAATAATGACATTCAATTTTTATCTGATGCAATATCACAACCTGAACCTACTCCTCTTATTTCACTCCTAGAATCACCATGTGAAATTAAATTGTCAGAAAATTTTGATTTCGAAGATCCAGTTACTTGGCCATTAATTAATGATAAATTTCGTACATTCATAGTAGAACACGGTCCAAAGTTAGAAACTTACAAAAACTACAATTTTCCACTTGATGAAACTGGTAGACATTTTCATGAAAAATGGCTTTTCAGGACTTTACCAAATGGAGAAGAAGTAAGACGTACTTGGTTACTTTATAGTAAACAAAAAAATGTATTGTTTTGTTTTCCATGTGTTATTTTTTCTATTGAAAATACTCAATATTTTTCAAGCATTTCTTTGGGATTCAACAATTGGAAAAAAATTAAATCCGAAAATTTTGGATCACGAGAAAAGTCCTTCACACAAAGAGAGTGTATTTAAATGGAAGGAATTTGAAAAAAGACTTCATGGTGGCTAGACCATTGATTGCACTTTACAGAATGCAATAAAATCTGAAAAAGAAAAGTGGAAAGCTATTTTAAAAATTTTGTTTGACGTTATTTTATTTTGTGCGAAAAATAATCTCGCTCTTAGAGGTACTGATGAACGAATTGGAAAACCTAATTGTGGTATATTTTTGAGTACACTTGAATTGTTAAGTCATTATAATCCAATTTCGGCAAAGCATATTGAAGAAGTAAACGCTAAGAATAATGTTATCAGCTATTTTTCTCCTCAAATTCAAAACGAAATAATTTCACTTCTTGGAAAATCAACTAGGGAAAAACTGTTAAATCGTGTTAAAGAATTAAAATATTATTCAATTATGTTTGATTGTACACCTGATGTGTCTCACAAAGAGCAAATGTCCCAGGTTTTAAGATACGTGTACATTTCTAACGGCACTGTTTCAGTTGAAGAAACTTTTATAGACTTTATGGAAAGTCACGAAAAAACTGGCGAAGGATTATCTTTAGAAATCATAGAAAAATTAAATAAAGATGATTTAAAACTAAGCAATTGTAGAGGACAGAGTTATGACAATGCTGCCAACATGTCTGGAAAGTATAAAGGTAATATATGTACCATGTAATGCTCATAGCTTGAATTTAGTTGGCAATGATGCCGCTAAAGTATGTGTACGTATGATAACGTTCTTTGACACAGTCCAACAAATTTTTAACTTTTTTTCATCCTCAACAAGCAGATGGACAACTTTAATGAAATGTATTAATATTTCATTAAAATGTACTAGTGCCACGCTGTGGTCTGCAAAACAAGATTCTGTATCAGCACTTAAACGTAATTTAAAAAATGTATATAATGTTCTAATAGAAATGTCAGAAAACCCAAAGTTACCTAAAGAGGTAATTCTTGGAGCAGCAAATCTTTTGAAACATCTTGATTTTAATTTTTTTTGCCTACTGGATTTATGGAATGAAATATTAACAACAATTAATCGCGTTAATTTAGCTTTACAAAAGAAAAGTTTAACGATTGATAGCGCAACCAAAATGGTTAAAGGTTTAATCTTATCAGTACAAACAATGCGAAATGAAGGAATTGAAAAAACAATTGAATTCGGTAAAGTGATTGCAAATGATCTCGGTATTAAAGCAATTTTTTCTGATAAGCGAAAGAGGAAAGTGAAAAAATTAGATTTCGAGATAATTGAAGATAATGTGCAAGTTTTATCTCAACAGAATGAATTTAAAAAATATATTTTTGAAGTTTATGATCGAATTATTACAGAGTTAAGCAATCGATTCGAAAATATGTCAGAAATTAATGAAAATTTTGGATTTTTGTATGGTAGTAGCTTGACGGACCACTCTATGGACCATATACAAAAATGTGCAGCTGACTTATCTCTGAAGTATGAAACCGATCTAAATTCTTCCGATTTTATCTCTGAAATAAAAGATTTTAAATCTCAAGCATTTTCTCTTTTACCTGACTTAAGAGCCGCAACACCTTTAGCCCTACTACAATTAATTACAACATATTCTTTGCGTGCTGAATATCCAAATGTCGAAATAGCTTTACGCATATTTTTGACTTTGCGAAAACTGTGGCGACGTGTGAAAGATCATTCAGTAAGTTAAAGCTCATAAAAAACTATTTGAGGTCGACTATGGGACAAGATCGAATATCTGATATGGCTATTTTATCTATTGAACATACAGTGGTAAATACTTTAGATATAAACAAACTTATTGAAGACTTTGCTGGGAAAAAAGCTAGAAAAATTGCAATTTAAATGTTACTTATAAGTAAAAATAATATTATTATTTATTATGTTACATCAATGTTCTTATAATAATTATGTATATTTATATTTTAATAAGTTATTGATTTAAATAAAGTTAACATACGCTTACATAATTATAAGGCAAAATCATTATTTATATTGCGTTTATAAATAATATACAGTGTTTAGTTTTTTTATAAATTAAAATACTTAAGGGCGCATATTGAAGTTTCGCCCCGGGCGCAATATTCGGTTGCTACGGCCCTGTTGCCAGGTGAAGGTTTTTACGAAAGAAAATTTTTAAAAAGTCAACCGAATAATTAGAAAAACTGCAAAAACTATTTATTGATGTCTGGGATTTGAACTCGATACCGTTGCCTTTATTTACTCTATGGTGTATTATATTATATTGGTTGCTATTGGTTAATCGGGCATGTTTGTTGATTTGTATTATTATTTTTTGTAAATATATCTTATATATAAATGAATGGCCTATGGGAAGAAGATACACTATTTTATAAAGGGTTAAATTTGGTTTTTTTTATTCATTGGATTTTAGTACGGTTAGGTTAGGTTAGGATTTATAGGTAGGTGGAATTAAGTAAAAACGTCAAACTTGGTATAACTTGGGTACTTTTTGAGTTAAATCATACACTTACGTACAAACAGCACGGGGTCCACGATCTACCGCAGGTAAATTACCTATCTGATAATGTACTGCTGCAATTCAGAATTTTTATTCCGGGCAACAGAAAAGTTAAGATAAATCTAGAACATCATACACCGAATATTAAATAACGCATTGAACAATGTTTGAGTCATATAGATTTGGTACATTTAACGGGAAACAAAGTGCACGGGATCAGCTAGTTATTTACTAGTTTACTTGTTTAAATTAATTATATTTTAATAATTTGTAATCATTTATAAATAAATATTGTATTAATCGACTTCAATGCATTAATAATTGATTTTATATTTCGTCGACTATTGTAGCCGAGTCGGATAACGCGTCAAGTTGTAATTAAATATAGTAGGTCTAAAATTCAAGTTACAGGTTCCACGGTTCAGGTAAGTATCCCCTCTCTACGCGTTATCTGATTTGGTTTCATGGTCACTTTAGTTTTTTATATCAATATCAACCAAATAAGTTTAATATATAATAATACAGGATTCAAGTAATATACTCAGTTTTCAAATATGTGTGTTGTAACGATCATCCGTTATTTTATTTCGCGTTTTTTGAAGTTCTAACATTTTTTTACATTTATACGTTTTTTTAAAAAAAAAAATCATAAAAAATCGACTATATAAAAAAGAACACATCACAGTACAATATGATTCCAATTGTTGTTTCAAAGTCAGTAATCGATATGCGACCTCTTAACAAGAAAAGTGTAACTGTTGGATTTTTGGTTGATAAAAATATGTTTACTGTTATTATATTACTCCAATGTAATTTCGCAAAAAAAATGCTAATGATCGATTTAATAGTGGTATACACTAATTTCAGATTCAATTTATAGCTCAATAACTAATAATCTACATACTAATAATAGTAAACGTATAAAAATAACAGATAGCATATATTATTCAGTTAATTTAAATCAGTTTACTATCAAATTGTATGTTAATAACCAATTTATCACGTTATCATATAATGATCTCTACCGGATAAAAGAATTACAAGAATGTATTGATTCGTATATTGTTGAAAAGCAGAAAAAGTTGGTTTCATATCAATCAATTTTTGATACAGTGTATTCATTAATTAAAGCAAACATTAATATTCTACCATTATCTTGTCAGCGAAATGATTTTACAAACCAGTACATACAAAATTTTGATTTTAGCAATTGTTTTGTACAGAACGATGATTTCAGTTTTATATATGAAATACTTCAATTCTACAATAATTCTTTATCAGATATAATATTAAATGATATTAAAATATAATGTGGCGATCAGACAGCAGTAGTATTATAGTATAATATATCAATTTGTTTTTACTCTTTAAACTTTATACCATTAATAATAAATAAAAATTATCAATATTATTGTAAAAATAGAAACAAGATTAATTATTTTATTTACTAATTGTATTAAACAATCATTAAATATACATTTTATAATTTGTAATATTAATAAAACAGATTATACATTTAAATTGTGATTATTTTATTTTTTAGTATTTTTGATATTTAATAAAATATCAATAATATAAATATAAAATTCTGTTTTGTATCTATTAAATATATATATACACAATCAATTGGGAATACTTACATCTTCGTTTGACGAGCTTTCTCCAGTAACATTGGTATATGAAGACATATTTTTTTTACCTTAAATAAAAATTTGTAAGTTAAAATTTTTAATATACTAGTTTTTAAAACTTATACCAGATCAAAGTATATTACTTGTTATGTAGTCTTGTAACGGTGTGAAGCAAAGACGCATCAAGTCAATAGTTAATTTTGAGATTTAACACTGTCTATAATCAATGTATGTCGACTGTCTATATACAATCTAATAAGGCTGTGTGAGTGTGTAAAGTGATCATCGGCTTATGTATTATTGTCAGATAATTAGGTATAAATAAAATAAATGCAGTGTACTCATTTTGTTTTAGGCTTTCCACATTAAATTGCACATAGAGGTTGCATGATCAGATTACCTATGCTAACTTTAAATAATTTTTTATATATAATGCAAAAAAAAAAAATGCCCTTTTGCAGTTTATAATCAGTCTAATATTATGATGTGGTGTAATATCGCATGATTATTTTATTTTTAGGTAAACTGGTCTGATTAGATATAAATAAAATAAATGCTGCTAAATTTATAATTTTAATACCTTTTACATTATAATGAAAAAAAAAAATGTCAGTTTGCAGTTAATAATCAGTCTACTATTATGATGCGGTGTAATATCGCATGATTATTTTATTTTCAGGTAAACAGAAGGGACTATTTTCGGGTATAAAACACAGAATTTCTTAGCTTATCGTCATCAGTTCAAGCAACAGCAGTCCACAGCAGTTCCAAGAGCAGTCAGCAGCAGAACAGCCTTCTTCGCCAACCAACAGTCAGCTAGCAGATTACCTGACCTCTTTAACAAATAGCAACCAGTCAAAACAACTGTAACAAACCATCATACTTAGAAAAAATACTTCAATTTCCACAAGCTATGTAAGTACTATTTTTATATTGTTATTTATTAAATTTTACATCTAAACTTCTTTTTTAAAATAAAAAAAAATTAAATAAAATAGAATAATAACAATGTATCGTTGTAATGATAATATAGCTTTATAATATTACTATGAACGTTATATCATGTAGGCATGACTTTAGATAGAAATTCTATATAAAACCGTGCTTACAAACTTAAAGATATTTCATCATATCATATAAAATAAAAACCATTAGAATTAAAGTAGTGGTTTAAAGACGGTTTCTCAACTTTCACTTTTAGTTACTACCACATAAGCTGTTTTCTTTTTTTGTTAAGTTATGTTTAAATAAAATAAATAATACGTTATAATTACGCGACTATCCACAGTATAAAAAACTGCTGTATCATAGATTTATATAGATAAGATAAAAAAATATCGGGCTTATCAAACATGGATAAAGTGTTAACATTTTTTGAGGTTTTAAGGGCTCCTTATTATTGATAATATTTGTAACTTAACCTCAACATCTGACTGTACTAGCACACACTGGTGTACACTGGTCGATACCGTGTGGTCAATTATGTGATTCAGTGTTCACGTGTAGTGTGTACTATAGTCCGTTTCACAACACTCAGGGCCGGAGCGAGAGGGGTTTAAGGGGTCGTCACGACCCCTCACTCATTTAACCTAATATTTCAGTCGCCACATTAACACATTGTCAAATACAACAAAAATATGTATAAAATATAAAAATACAAAAATAAATAAAAATGAAAATAAACCATAGTTTAAAAATATGTTCTATTTTAAGTTTAATGGGCCAATGTGATGATTTTTTGCCCGTGTCTTGCAGCTAAAATTAATATCGACATTTCACATTTATTGTATTAAAAACGTCATGTATGATGTAATACGTATTTTATACGTTATACGGGCTAAATAAACGTATTTCCTTGAACCCGGATAGCAAACGGTCGCCGTTTGGCAGTTGGCAGAACGTATTTACCACTCACCGTTAACGCAATACTGACGATAAAAATAGACATAGTAATATTTTTGATGAACAGCTTGCTGAACATAATATTGTAATAGTTATTATCATGAAACAATTTATAATCATAGTTGTTTAATATCTTACATTCTTACGTTCAGTATAGTACAGACGTACAGTACTTCATAAATCATACGTCGTCTCGCTAGAAAGTGCTCTTGTCTTAATCATTTATACGTTTACATTTTAAAATATTATTAGTATAATAGTACTACGTTTTTAAATATGTGTGACAATAATAAAAAAAAACGCAAAAGCACTAAGGTCGAATGTTTGTCATGTGGAAGTTCGTTTGACCATGATTATCGACGTAAACATGAAATGAAAATGCATGGGGGTAATAATGTCAAAGTAAAAGACATTAGTCTTGGAAAAGCCAATAACCCTTTTTAGTGCGGCCCAACTTAACTTGCAACGAAAAAATCAGGTACGTAATGTAATTTCATTAATTAAGTATTTAAAAATTTAAAAAACAATCAGACATGTTACTATAAATATTGTAATATGATGTTGAGGAATTGCATTTGTTTTGTGACAATTGTGCTGGGCAAAACAAAAACCACGCATTACTCAGAATGATTATTCCTCTAGTTGAAATTAAAAAATTCAAAAAAGTTCAGGTGTTTTTTCCACAAATAGGACACTCGTTTTTGCCGTGTGATCGTGACTTTGCATTGATAAAAAAACAACTGAACAGAGTGGATCGTCTATACACTTTAGAAGACTATATAGAACTTATTTTAAAATCATCAAGAAATCCAGAAAAATTTTCAGTGTTTCTAGTTGATAAAAGTATGATTTATGACTATCATATATACATGTACTCTTCTAGTTTTCACTTCTACTGGCATTCCCCGACTGGTTAGGTTTTTTTTTTTTTAATTTATATTAGCATAACAATTATAGTTTAAATAATATTTTTTTAAAAATTAACTTGATATTTACAATTTATAAAATAATATAACCATTTTAGTCAGCAATAAATTATTATAGTCAATGCTAGCTGATTTAATCTAAATATCTTTTTTTTTTCATTAGAAGGATGACTATTCCAAATGATGTAGATCCGAATGTTCAGAAACCAATTATTTCATATGAAACGGTCCGATGTATGGCATCTTCATTTGCATATGATGAACAGGAAATATTAGATTTATTCAAGTTAAATAATTCTAATTTTATACTTAAAGAAATTTATTTAAGTACAAACCTGAAATCAGTACCGACACACTATTGTTCCTTGTCTTGTTTGCGAATTGACGATGAAAACAATAATTGTCAAATCCATTTAAAGGGATTTCACCGTCAATTTCAGGCTATTAAAGGTCTGCAAATATATAGTCAATTTAGTCGGTGTGCGAAATGTCGTGCATATTTGACTATTATTCATTTTAATACATCATATCCTGTAATAAATGTACCATTTTACTCATACAAGATAAAACCGACAGAGATATATATGATTCATATAATTCATTTCATTTATAATTCAGGTAAATATAATAACTATACTCGGGCCACTTTAAGAGCGCTACTCATTCGCGCATCCAAATGACCAAGCTCCGCGGTTTCGTACCCAAATTTCTCCCACTCTATCACCTAGTTACCGCCGTAAACACCCCCACTCGGTACGCGGCGACCGGCGGCTAATTCCTTGGCCGCCGCCGAAGTGTAGCAACCGGCGGTTGTATACACAGGCTCAAGTAACACCATGAAAATAATAACACCTGGAGTCAGGCGTATCTATACCGTAAACAACAACAATTCAAAATCTGATATGCATGAATTATCAATATTTTATTTATGCAATTATTTTTGTATTTTAACAAAAATGAGTAATTGTACATCGCATAATACCCATTTAGTAAAAAAAAAAACATTAGAATACCAAAAAAAAATTTAAATACAAAAAAAATACAAAAATTAATTTAAATGATAACAAAAATCAAAATAATTTAAATATAATAAATTAATCGGAGTCTACATATGAAGAACTTGTGTCACCTGTTCCTATCGTAAGAATATGACGTCCGTCATTGGGTTCTTCGTCCAATAATTCATCAGTTAAATGTTCAATTTTCCAAAACTTGTCTTCCTCTTTTACGACATGTCCAACAAAATTAGTCCACATTTCTGGTGTTACATGGTCCACCCCTTTTTTTCAATAAATCAAGTACGTTCTTTAATTTAAATGTATT
The DNA here is from genome assembly GCA_949089665.1 of Macrosiphum euphorbiae. Classification (NCBI taxonomy): domain Eukaryota; kingdom Metazoa; phylum Arthropoda; class Insecta; order Hemiptera; family Aphididae; genus Macrosiphum; species Macrosiphum euphorbiae. The sequence goes on along the minus strand of CARXXK010001217.1, from coordinate 18,595 downwards.
GTTGTGAGTCCGGACGTAATTTTTTACGGAGGACCACGCGAGCTCAATTGGATTTAGCTCGCAGTGGTATGGTGGTAATCGCAATACGATTTTATGGTTGTCTTTTGCATATTCATCAATGACGTATTTTTCGTATTGTTTTTTCAGTTTTCGCACTTTTTTCATTAAATCGATTTTGACTATTGGATGGATCACGATTTCACCTTTACACTCAAGCCAATCTATTATTCTCTGTTTTTTCCAACTCATGGTTGGCATTTGATATTTCTTCACGGAGTGATAGGAAGCATTGTCCATAACGATGACGGCGTTTTCTTTTAATAAAGGTAGAATACGTACAAACTACTCGTAAAACGTATCACCATTCATCTCGTCATGGGACGTACTAATTTACTGACCCAGATTTTGCTGAACGGAACAAAATTTCCCGACCCGGGTTCCTCGTTCCCCGACCGGGTTGAAATTTGTAAGGGACATACTTAGGAACGTAATCAATTATGTGTTTAAAGTTCAGCTGCCTACCACCATTACCCTCCATACAGGGTGAAAAAATTATTAAAAAAATGTCGTTTTTTTCTCCGACCCGGGCTACTCGTTCCCCGACCGGGTTGAAATTTGTAAGGGACATACTTAGGAACGTAATCAATTATGTGTCCAAAGTTCAGCTGCCTACCACCATTACCCTCCATACAGGGTGAAAAAATTATTAAAAAAATGTCGTTTTTTTCTCCGACCCGGGCTCCTCGTTCCCCGACCGGGTTGAAATTTGTAAGGGACATACTTAGGAACGTAATCAATTATGTGTCCAAAGTTCAGCTGCCTACCACCATTACCCTCCATACAGGGTGAAAAAATTATTAAAAAAATGTCGTTTTTTTCTCCGACCCGGGCTCCTCGTTCCCCGACCGGGTTGAAATTTGTAAGGGACATACTTAGGAACGTAATCAATTATGTGTCCAAAGTTCAGCTGCCTACCACCATTACCCTCCATACAGGGTGAAAAAATTATTAAAAAAATGTCGTTTTTTTCTCCGACCCGGGCTACTCGTTCCCCGACCGGGTTGAAATTTGTAAGGGACATACTTGGGTACGTAATCAATGAAGGTAAATACTGTCTATGTTTTTTCATATTTAATATCGTTCAATTGTGAAGTTTGGTACTACATCAATACCATTTTGTAAATAGTCTATGTACCTAAGCTTCATAGGAATAATTTTAATTTATAATCTGATATATTTAGTTTAATTTTTGAGGATGCTAATTTTGAATCTATGTGTACCAAGCAATACTTACAGTCACTCCTATGATTATTACATATATATGATAACATGATTCTAAGTACAACACGTACCCATTATAAAGTTTTAATTGAATACAATTTTGAATGCAATAAGTAAAAACAATAAACAAATTTTATTTATAAAAATGAAAAGAATGGTCATAAGTTGAATGGATACTTACTTGATAAATTATCATTATAACACTTCAGAATATTAGACATCACTTTTTAATTAAATATCAGTAAATAATTGTTATAAGTAATTATAACGTTAAAAAATTAAATAAAATATCTGAAAATCATTCAGCCTACTGCTGTTATCTCTTTTTAATACAGTTCTAGTATACGTATACAATTTTTAAAACTAAAACATAAATCTTAAAGTTTCTAATTGAACATTAAAAATTATTAATTAAAATTTATTTATAGTACTAATTTGGTGAATAATGTAAAATAAAAGTAACAATATTTACAAAAATATTTTAGGTTGACCTTAACCTATATTAAAATTGGTTATTACTTATTACATATATCACAAACATAAACTTCCGGTAAATATTCCTTTTCGATTTCAAGACAAATTAAATGATACCAGTGCCGTCCAACTCCACAATAGATCCAGTCGACATGACTATATGACTTAGAGGTATTCAGCGGATCCTTGCAATTGTTCTCCATGGCACATATTACACTGTCCCAATAGTCGAATGCTATATTCATTAAATAGTCTAGCGGATTGACCTCATATGGAGTACCTCTAATTATTTCAACGTCTGAATATGATTCTACGTTTAATTGTAAACGATAATTCTTGAACTTAAGTTTATCATAATCAAATAACTTTGGCCCTTGAGTTTCAACGTTGTTATTAATGTATCCCAATATTTTTTCTTTAATATTTTTTCGATATGTCAGTAAGTTTTCACCTTCGACAAAATTACATGCATCTATGCTGCTTTTAATGATTGCTTCACCAAACATGCATGCAAATGCACCGCAATCGTATCCATTGTACTGTTGAGGAACATTCGGAACATAAACCTTATACTGGTCAATAGAAAATGGCCTATTGTGAAATTCTTCGTACATTTTTAAGTAATTAAGGGCCAGGCTGATTTGTTGTAAGTTAATACTACTATGAAAACTATCCAAATACAACACAGTCTTTGACTTCGTTAAGACCACTATCAAAATATTATGCTCGTTCCTAGTAACAGGCATAAGCACAATATCGTACTCTGGTATTTGGTAACTCAGGAATTCTTCCAAACCTACCTGCAGAATCGTTTCGTTCATATGACTATTTTGAGTTTCTGAATAGTTACTCATATACAAATCTTCACATACGAAAAAATTCACTGACCTATCTTCTTCTCTTGAAAGTATTGTGAGGTATACACATATTGTTTGACCATAGATATAAAGTTCATTGATGTTCAATACGGTTGAAATTTGTCTATCTAAGGCAACCAAATGAGTTCGACAAATTCTTCGACCGAAAATGTAATACTCCTTGTATAATTCCCCAAACTCTGATTGTTTGCTTTTTTTTTTCAAACCTGTGGGCTGTTCAAAACTTGCCTGATTTTTTGTAGTATTGATCCTAAATTTTGTAACAGGCGTTGAGAAATGTTTCGGTGGCGTTACAGTTATATCATCGTTAACGAGGTTGTTGTCGTTTTCTCCAAAAACCACTAACCTTTTTTTTACGACTTTATTACCTTTTACAGAAGTAGGAACTAATATAAAATCATTTTTTGTGTTTCTGTTTAGTGAAACATTAAGTAGCTCTGAATCGTCGGATGCTTCCACTATAGTTACATTTTTTGGTGCGTTCTTTATACCTGAACGAACGCCACGAGTTTTTCTTAAAAGTGTCCGCAATTTTACTTGATCCTGTTTGATGTTAATGAAATTACATGATATCTTCACAGCTTCGATATGGTGACACTTTTTTCTTAATTTACACGTACAACTGTCCGGGTTCAACTTTACGGCATACTTTTCATTACCAACCAGAAACATACCATCTTGTGGTAAATGCTTAACTTTGTTTTCCAAAATAAGCATTTTAGCTAAAGAAAACACACTGGACACCTTTTCTTTATCTTCTTCAGGATTTATATAATTATCCTTGTTTAGAAAGCAGTATGGGACATTTTTCAAATCAATCACTATATCAGGATACACCATATCTTCAGGCTTCATGAAAAACTTCTTTACGTATTTACTTTTCAACTGGTATTCACCTAATTTGCACATACCTCGACAAATTACCTTTTCGTAATGTAAGCTTAATTGATATATGGACACCGCACACACTTGTGCTTGAACTTCTGATTGGAATAGTCGCTTCAGGACCGCATTAAAGCTCTCGGAAGGATTATTTGTTATTCCAGTCCTTTCTTCGTAAATATTTATCGAAGGATCATTAAGAACCCACTTAGCGCTAGTTAAAATGTCATAAAATAAATTTTTTTGAAAATAATCTTTGAATTGTTGACTCCACATTAATGACAGTTTGTTATACTTCTTATGGAATTCGAATTCTGTGTCACTATCTAATAAATCCCACACATTATTTTTGTACACCATAACATTACCGATATCTGAATTTTTTTTAGTTTTTAACCAGTACTCGACATCGCGTATTATGTGGTTCCAACAGAAAAATAACTTGCTTTCAGGTAATACCATTCTAATTGCTTTGGTGATTGCTGCCTCCCTATCAGTTAGTATTTTCATCTCAAAAGTTTCATTTTTTAAATGCGACTTAAACGTTTCAAAAAACAGTTTATGCACTTCATAAGTTTTTTTGTGATGCATGAGGTAAGCTAAAGGAATAGTACGACCATTTTCAAAAATTGGATGCTGGAAGACTAATATTGACAAATAGAAATCTCCAATATTAAAAGTTGTATCATAGTGAAGAACAACCTCTGGAAGATTACAAACATTCAAAAATAACGTCATCATATTTGACGTAAACAAAACAACTGCAAAGTATGGTATGAGCTGCATTAGGTGAATATATTGTGGTACCTCTTCATTCAGCAAAAATAAACCGTAAATGTCATCATTTGACAGGAGACTTTTTTGCCTTTCACGAGCTATGGTATTAGCGACTTGTTTATAATTTTTAGGTGCCATAACCGGTTGTAGGGTTGGTTGCTCGTCTGCTGCAGTAGCTAAATATTTTCGGTAGGCTTCCTTAGGTCGTATGTTTAACGGTTCTTTTTGAGCAGATAATTGTGCAGAAAGGAATAACACTGTCTGCTGCATTGGTTATCTTACGGTTCCCATGAGGCATGTCTTCAACGCCTTCTAATGAACCCAAATAATGGATTAAAACTATAGACGCATTTTCATCACGTTTGCCATTTTTAAGAAGAGTATATGCTCGTTTGACGAATTTTAATCCAACTACAAACGATTTAAAGTACATTGCTCTAATCATAGGATCTTGTTTGGGCAGGAGCTTGTCACCATAATTATCCCATCTATATCTATCAGCCCTCCAATCTTCCTTACTGACAGCATTTTTGTAAATATAAATTTCTGATGGTTTCGCCAAAATTGGTGGTCTGATGCAAACTTGAAGTTCATCAATATCCGATGTAAGCAATTTTAAATACTGGCTTACGCTTAATGCTGTTTCAGAAGTCATGAACACAGGCATGTTAGAACGACTCATGTTTTAACTTAAAATAAAACATAAAAAAAGATTCATATCTTTGTTCAGTAAACAAAACAAATTACAATGGTTTTATTTATTAAAAAACAACACCGCATTTAAAATTTTAGGTGGATTAAATTTGAATAAACGAATAAAATTTAAAATAGTACCAATATAAAGTATACAAATATTTTTTAATTTTTGGAATTACAAGTAAAGCGCGGTGTTTCAATTGCCTCGCCCCCAAAAACCACCATTGCTTTTAATTTATAGTATAAGTATTGATTTATTCGTGTATTTGTAAGAGTTGTTATATTATGTTCATTAAAATTATCGAAAAATGTGTTTATAATTATTTATGGTAGTGGTTTTTAGCCAGGGCCGGCTCAAGGTATAGGCGAGCTAGGCACCTGCCTAGAACGGCACTGTAACAGGGGTGGTATTTTAAAAATGTCCCCATAATATTTTTATTTTTTTTATCGGTATTATGTTTATAAGAAAAATATTTTAAAAAATTTAATTTAATTTTAAAAACCAACTTACCTATAGGTACAATGAAATGTATAAATTATATTTATATAAACAGTAACATTACATTAAATTATAATGTTAAAGATGAAATCAGTTCTTGCGTACCTACATATGTAGAAACAAGTTGATAGAACTTTACCCTAATACTTATGTATACTAAGGATTCTATTGACTTTTCCTGTAACTGCCGCAACAGCCGAGAGGAGTTTTTCAAAACTTAAAATATTAAAAAATTATTTGCGATCAAATATATTTCAAGACCAATTAGTAGGATTAGCCACTCTCTCTAATGAAAGTGAAATTGCTGAAGAATTAGACATAGATGAACTTATACAGAGCTTTGCTTCATTAAAAGCAAGAAAAGTCAAAAAGTTTAAACAAAATTAAGTTTGTTTTATTTTATTTTATTTTATCAATATTATTATTTTTAATTTTTTAAGATTATGACAAAAGTTTAATTATTTGTAAGGCTAAAAGTGAAAAATATTTTAAAAAGCAATAAATATTTGATTATTAAATTCTTAAAATGTAAATATGTGTACCTACCCAATGAATTTATTATCAGTTATATTAACTGTACAAATATGACATTAATATAAAAAAAAATTGGGAACTCGCTCTGCAGCAGAGGGGGTGGGGTGGACTTCGGTCTAGGGTAGGTCACTATAATGCATGTGTTAAATTTGAATGCAATGATAGGTATCAATGTATACGAAAAACGATTCTGAACGGAGATGTTTTGTCAGTTTAGGATATATTACAACATAATTTATAATATACAAATATTACTAAAAACTAAATAAATTGTTATTTTACGCAATTTCGTAAGAGTTTAAATTTCAAACATTAATAAAAATTTTTTCTAAAATAATACTCAAGTTTTTTTATAGTTATTTGAAGAAGATTCTATGGATAACCTTGTGTTAAAATTTCTAACCTTAGGTACAAAAGGAACAATTTTTATGAATTTACAACTGCAAAATTACTTGCAAATTTTCGTGATTTTGACATATTTCTTAAAGGACCATAAAACACTCAAAATTGACTTTTATTTTAAAAATCACAAAAAATCTGACTAAAAAAATGGTACCAATAATATTTTTCTGCGTTAAATAGTTTTCGAGTTACGAAGTCTTTAAAATCACGCGTGACGTCATAAGATCCTACTCGCGGCCGCAACGTGTACACGCGTGCCTGTTACTAATCGGGTGTCTTCTTACTGTTCTTAGTAATTTGATTCCTATACTTTTGTTTTTCACATAATTTTTCTAAATATGTAATTATTATCTTTTTGATATGATACTATGCTATGCTATTATTTATTTAAGACGAATAATATCTGGTTCATATGAGTAACAAAACAATGTATTTTATTACGTATTAACCATTATTATTTATTAACTTATTATTATTATTGTTATTATAACAAGTACGTATACAAACATTGTTAACAATTTAAATTGATTTAGTATTATTATAAGTATTGCATTAAAAAAAAAAAAAACATAATATTTGTACATACAGCGAGTAATTAGAAATACAGAAATTAGGTAGGAAGTTTATCGTTGGGCCGAAATCCTACATAAACACCATTTTCTTCTGGATAATATTTTATAAATAACACATGATGGAATTACTATCCTATTTCCCTTTCCAATCGTTGTCCATGCATTTATCCACGAAATAAACTGTTTGTAAGCCAAGTATCGCCAGACTTTATTTTGTGGTTCACTTTTACACAAAACTTTTTTTTTCTGTTTTTTTTTTAGACTTTAAAATCATTTTATGACGAGAAATATTTAAAACATCTTTGTCTAAAACTAGTTTGTTGAATAAAACATTGTGTGTCACACAACCAGCTATTCCACTAAGCTTTAACTTTTTTGGTGTACTTGTCATTATAGAAGATATAATTTCTTTTTTTTCTTTTTCTTTTTTCTCGTTCGGATGAATTTGAAGAATTTGAAGTAGAGCAGGGTATATTTTGAAAAACCGTAGGAACAGCATTTGTGTTAAGTTTTACTTTGACTTTTATATTGGGCATTAATTGTTGTCGTAATAAATCTGACTGGTTATAGTCTTCAGACTTAAAATGCTTTGAACAAATTCTCGCGCTATAACCGGGGTTAAAGTTTTTTCGTTTACAATAATTGACCCAACTTCGAAACCTAGTAGGTGATTTTGAATGACATGGAAACACATGAAAATGAACTCCAGATGACGATTGCTTTTCACTTCTTTCATTACAATTAAAAACAGAGCACAGCGTCATTTTCACAATCTAAAGTTAAATGAAAATTCAAAGCTTATTCACAGAGAAAAATATTTTGTTATAAGCTATAAAATAAACTAGCAAACAAAATAAACGAAATATTAATCATTAATTTTTAAATTTTATGTCCGGTACCAAAAAACATAAGAAAAATTGCGGAAATAATCCTAGTATAAAAACCATCTAAATTTGTAAAATTTTAATTTTAATAATAAAATTATAAAATAAAACTGTTTATGAAAAATTATAATGAAGGTATCCCGTAAAAGAGTAGCTTCAATAATATAATAAAAATATATTAAATAATAAGAACTTCATTATAATTATTAAAAAATATTATGATATGGTATATTACCTATGCTCAAGAAAATAAAACCTCGTTATACCTTTCCCGGATAAAAATACACGGCCGCCGCCTCGGTGCGCCGTAGAGTTGGATCTTATGACGTCACGCGTAATTTGTTAAACGCCGTAACTATAGAACGAATCACCGTTGACAACTTTTATTTACATTTTTTGTTTATGCAAATTCGTAATAATAATAATAGACAAAAAAAAAATATATGATTTTTGTGTTGTATGGTCCTTTAAGATTTTGAACTTTAAACTCTTATGAAAAAAAAATTGTGATTTAGGATTTTTGATTTTTTTCAACTGCGATAAGAACCAATTATAATAAACTTTGTATTAAATTTTCAAGATTTTTTTAGCGGCCAAATTTTTTTTAGACATTTAAAAAAAAATACTTAGAAAAATCGAAAATTTCAATTGTCTATAAATAGCTCAAAAAAAATCAAAATATTTTGAAAATTTCATCGTCTATAGTTGACATTAATATAAACCACTGGTAAAAATGTCAAGTGTTTACAGTGATTCGTTTTTATGTTAGAGCATAATAAATAAATCGATTTTGTCGAAATCTGGTTTTGCGTAAAAATTCCCGTTTTTCCGTTACTTTTTTAGTGTTTTTTTAGACGCTTTTGAAAACTATTGACAATTTTTAACTTTTGACCCCCCAGAGTACCAACTAGATTCACTTTCCTATCAGAAAAGGGGCTGAGTCCAGGGCCGTATTTGAGGGGGGGGGGGCAAGTGTACCTTGTTGCCCGGGGCGGCAAATTGTTTAGTCCATTTAGGGGGCGGCAAATTTATGTTGATAAATTAATATTGTATATTAACTGTTGAGAAAAAATAAATAAATTTACATAATTTTAACCTTCTATTAAAAACATTATTATAGATCGAAAAGGTATAATATTGTTAACATCAGTTGGTCGGAAAATAATATAAATTATATTATTAACATACTATTTATAAATAGATTGGGTTTTTGAACGTAAGAACGGCAAGAATCAAGGAGGTTAATCCACTAGCTGAGTATTCTCCGTGTGCTGCACACTCCCTAAATTTGGTTGGTAGTTATGCAGAAAACTGTTGTGAAGAAGCCTGTCATTTTTTTGAACTGTTACAAGCAGTATACTGTTTTTTTACGGCGTCGACTCATCGTTAGGAAATGTTGAATGCAAAAGTCACGAAAATCACGAAAATTAGCAAATTATTTTGAGTTAAGAATTCGCAAAAATTTTTCTTTTTAAATCTAAGATTTGAAAATGTAATACAAGATTACTTATAAGTTTGTCTACCTTTATCAATAAATAAATCTCTACCGGACAGTAAAATTAAATTTTTATGAGCGTTTGAAATTCAAATTTTTACAACATTGGATGTTCGCTCGATTTCTCATGTAGCGATTTCCTTATTTTGTTGTTATTCATAAACGAATAACTATAGATACATGAAAATTTCACTGAATGTTTATATTAGCATTTCCTATACACCATACAATTTTTAAAATATTTTGACTCTTTTTGAGCTGTTTACGGATATTTTCATTTTTCAATTTTTTTAGTCTTTTTTTCTATGATTATCAATTAAGTTTTATCTGTTGGGCCAAAAAGTGTAAAAATTTAATACAAGGCTCCTGATATATTGTTACAATATCAGTTGAAAAATATTAAAAATACATAGGCACAATTTTTTTTATAAGCATTTATTTCGAATTTTGACAGAATTTTTCAAAATCTCGAAAATTATTAATCATCGTAATTAATAAATTATTAAATGTTCAGTTTTTATAGCTAAGGATTGAAAATTTAAAACAAGATTCCACGTAAGTAGTTAATTCTCTTACCGAAAAATCTAAAAAATATACAATCACAGTTTATTTTTATAGTCATTTTATGTTCAAATTTGGACGAAATTACATATTAAAAAACCTAGTTATTTTGTTGTGATTATATAATATTATTCGTGGGTACCTACTTGAAACTTCTAAAGTGTACTATTATATATCTATGATAGTATCAGGGTTTGTTATTGATGTAGATGTATAACATGTTATAAGTACCTAATGGATAATATTGTGATAATGTGATATGATTAATTTGGAATTAATTATAGGTCCATTCAGCGGAAATATGTTGCCCCGGGGCGGAAATTGTCCAAATACGGCCCTGGCTGAGTCAAAAAGTCAAAGCACTTTTACTGCTCCAAAAGTTGTCGTCAGACACAAAAAAAAAAACACACATCATTGTAAAATCAATACATTCCTATCTCCGTTCAGAATCGAATATATGGATTTTTTGTTTTTAGTTATTTAAACAAATTTGAAAACGTTATTAAATTATTTACGTTACAAATATGTTTTTTGTTTATTGATAATCTTTATGATTAATGATATAATATGTTTCATAGTATTCGTAGTTTTCGTTATAATGTTATAAATAACGATTTGAAGCCCTGGCTGTAAGCCCTAGTATACTATAAGCTGTAAATGTAATTAAGTTTATATTTTTAAATTATTAATAGAGCAAAAAATTGCAATCATTGTATTCTGTTCCCAGTAGAAAATTACTAACAACAAAATTACTACCACAAGAATATAATGTTATATCATCAAAATTAAAATTAATACTCTAAAATGTGAATCATTTATCAATCACCACAGACATGTGGACATCCGATTGTAATGAATCTTACTTAACAGTGACGTGTAATTTTATACATAATAATCGTTTACATTCTCCTGTACATCACTCATATCATAATTTTCTTTCAAAATAACAAATTAATCACTACGCGAACGGGATTTGACTGCTCATGAAGCAGTCACTTCGCGTTCGCGCCACAATCGAATTTAGATCGCCGACCGCGATCGCGCAAGGAAAACCAACTGTATTTAATTTACATTGTATCAGTATTCAGTAGACGCGTGATAATGATGCTCGATCTTAGATCAGATCGCGTTCGCGATCGCGCAAGGGAAACCGTACCTACAAGTACATTATGTTTCACATGGAAGCGTATCGTACTCGAAGTATCTTGCGCGCGACTTTTTAGCTTACATTGGTTACATTCACACGCGCCATGCCGACGAGGGAAACGCACCAACGTTTTTATTTAAAAATGACCTAGATTTCAAAAATATTATTCAGGAAGTCATTCGTGGGCACAAGACAATGGGACAACATCGGTACGCCCGTAATATATACTCGTAATAAAAGTAATAAAACTATTGTAATTTGTCATTATAATTTACAAACTATAAAACTAATTTAAATGATAATTGTATATAGGTATGTCATGAGGGTCTAATAATTATTGTACAATTTTAAATAAATATGGATTAGACTTACCTTTAAAAGATTGGGATCGTCAACCGAACAACGTCTTCCTTCGGGTTGTCAATGACAAATAAAGAATAACTAATAATATTAAATTATGATATAATTATAATATACTATTTCTCAGTCCACAGATGAAAATAGTATATTTATTTATAAATATAATATAATAACATATTATCGATGCTAATATGGAGCCGTACACACAAACGCACAACGCTGTCGCCTGCCGGTCGGACTGCATCGCTGGCTATTGTGTTAAATTCTTATTATATGATATATCAATAAATTATGACGAATATAGATTGTAAAATACCACAAATAATATATTTTATACATTTTAAATACAGCAAACATTATTATTATAATATAAACATTTTAATCGACCAAAATAATTAATAATATACAAAATCATTTATTTACAACGACATTAAAGGCATTATTATGAAGAATTATAGGTTCGATTATAGTCGTGCGAATGGTTGGTTCCGGGTGTGCCTGGGCACCCCCTGTGACATATATATGTATAGGGCCCCTATAATGTATGTCCTATAACAATATATAACTCCGTATTTTAACTAATGTTACGAAAATAAAAATGTAATGTTTTCTAAAATATAAGGTAGGTATACAAAAATTAATTATGTAGGAATAGAAAAATAAGTTTTAAAATATTTTAATTTGCGTGGAAAAATCCAAATACTCAAGGATATATATAACTTGGTACTAGTAATATCGGTACCACTGATGTCTGATTATCACGACGTGATATGATATATTAATAATTTTACGTATTTCGTACACATTACTAAAGATGGGTACTACGCTAATCAAAATGCTACCTACTGTAATTAAAATACTTAATTACAATATTAATAATGTAAGATAGTACGTATAACATATTAGTACTTAATGCCATAATGGCAGTGTTCGGAACGTTCACTAAAAAATGAATTCGTTCACATTCACGACGTTCAGTTTTTAAAAAAGGAACTCGTTCACACACACGTTCCTGTTCTTTTCAAGCAAACGCGTTCAAGTTCACGTTCATTCAAAAAATGAACGCGTTTATTGGGTCGTTCATTTAATTTTTTTTCCCAGTAATTATTAAATTACTAAGAGCCGATTAGGTTCATTAGTCATTACAAATATTAGTGGAAATCATAATATTATTGTTGTTGTATGACAAGCCAGGCCCATTGGAATTTCGCGTATTTTAATTTTTTTAATTTGTATTCAAATAAAATATATCATAGGAACTATATTGGAAAATATTATTATAATAATATGATTAATTAATATATTTTAAAATATATTTATTAAATGGTAAATAAATCAAACGTCAGAAAAATCGATCAAGTTCATTAAAAATATAAACGTCGTTCACGTTCACGTTCTATTTAAAAAAAAAACGAGTGACGTTCACGTATCGTTCACTATTTATGAACGTGAACGTACATTCATGAACGAGGTTCTTTCCAAACACTGGATAATGGTAATATAGGTAGTTATTAGTTGTAGGTACAGCTAAACAGCTTCATATAATGTGTGTCATAATTACAATATACCTAGATAAACATTATTGCCATTCAGTGGCGCACACTGGAGGGTTCAAGGGTAGCAGTTGCTACCCCGGATTTTTTTGGTAGGTGGGTAGGTGGACCCCCTGGCTCCAAAATATTTACATCATGAAAATTCTATTACGTACAAAAATATTGAAAATAAACTATTGAATAATTATAGGCTATAGCCATTAGTCTATTAGCCAATATAGAGGGTATAGAGTGACTGTAAGTATTGCTTGGTACACATAGATTCAGAATTAGCATCCTCAAAAATTAAACTAAATATATCAGATTATAAATTAAAATTATTCCTATGAAGCTTAGGTACATAGACTATTTACAAAATGGTATTGACGTAGTACCAAACTTAACAATTGAACGATATTAAATATGAAAAAACATAGACAGTATTTACCTTCATTGATTACGTACCTAAGTATGTCCCTTACAAATTTCAACCCGGTCGGGTAACGAGTAGCCCGGGTCGGAGAAAAAAACGACATTTTTTTAATAATTTTTTCACCCTGTATGGAGGGTAATGGTGGTAGGCAGCTGAACTTTGGACACATAATTGATTACGTTCCTAAGTATGTCCCTTACAAATTTCAACCCGGTCGGGGAACGAGGAGCCCGGGTCGGAGAAAAAAACGACATTTTTTTAATAATTTTTTCACCCTGTAGGGAGGGTAATGGTGGTAGGCAGCTGAACTTTGGACACATAATTGATTAAGTTCCTAAGTATATCCCTTACAAATTTCAACCCGGTCGGGGAACGAGGAGCCCGGGTCGGAGAATAAAACGACATTTTTTTAATAATTTTTTCACCCTGTAGGGAGGGTAATGGTGGTAGGCAGCTGAACTTTGGACACATAATTGATTAAGTTCCTAAGTATGTCCCTTACAAATTTCAACCCGGTCGGGGAACGAGGAGCCCGGGTCGGAGAAAAAAACGACATTTTTTTAATAATTTTTTCACCCTGTAGGGAGGGTAATGGTGGTAGGCAGCTGAACTTTGGACACATAATTGATTAAGTTCCTAAGTATGTCCCTTACAAATTTCAACCCGGTCGGGGAACGAGGAGCCCGGGTCGGAGAATAAAACGACATTTTTTTAATAATTTTTTCACCCTGTAGGGAGGGTAATGGTGGTAGGCAGCTGAACTTTGGACACATAATTGATTAAGTTCCTAAGTATATCCCTTACAAATTTCAACCCGGTCGGGGAACGAGGAGCCCGGGTCGGAGAATAAAACGACATTTTTTTAATAATTTTTTCACCCTGTAGGGAGGGTAATGGTGGTAGGCAGCTGAACTTTGGACACATAATTGATTACGTTCCTAAGTATGTCCCTTACAAATTTCAACCCGGTCGGGGAACGAGGAGCCCGGGTCGGGAAATTTTGTTCCGGTCAGCAAAATCTGGGTCAGTAAATTAGACTTCCCCTCTCGTCATGGTAGTCTGTAGAATTGGTTTTCGATTTGAAACATAATAGGCCCCCCGGGACAAAATAATCCGTTGACCCGATATGTAGAACGATGAGACGTTTACCTTTTCCGGAGGGTTCCTTTTGTCATGTGGTTAGGCCTTTAAGAAATGCATCACGTGATGATTTTACCGTCGTATCCATCCACGTTCTGCTGTGTGTTTCACCTGTGTTGACCCACGTCTCATCCAAATAATATATTGGTCGATTTTGCGATCTGTAATGCCTTATTTTTCGTAAATAATCACGGCGCCAGTTTATCAAATCTTCCCTTTCGAGAAGTGCGCTGTTACGATTTTTTTTTAAGTATTCAAATTGCAAATCTTTTAATACCTTCTGGAATGACGAACGTTTAAAATTCGGCAATGTTTCATCCTCATTAACGGCTGTTAGAATTTTCGTAATTGTTGGCACTTCACGTCTCCTCCAAAAATTGTGTATTAATTGCCGAATTGCATTTTCATCAACTACTGCAGGTGTTTTTCTCTTCTTGTTAGGTGACAAAACTGTACCTTGATTTTTATACTCCGACAACGTTATTTGTACTGTACGTTGTCCGAGACCCGTTGATTTTGAAATGTCGACGATCGTTTGTCTGAAGGTCAATTGGGGGCTGTCTGGATTTTCAAGCTCTCTTTTAACTAAAGCGTTGTACAGAATAACGACCACTTTCCTTTGACCAGAGCCAATATACTAAAGAAAAAATCGATATTTTAAAATTAAAATTTTGCATTAGAAAAATAATAATACAAACGCTTACTTTTCCACTTGGATATTTTATGATAGGCGACTCATCTGCGACGTCCATGTTGTATTTTTAAAAAAAAAAACGTAAAAAATGAAAAAATAACGGTGTGTTAAGACACGCCAAAAGTATGTAAACAAACTTAGAGCGCAAAAAACAAAAATGT
Source organism: Macrosiphum euphorbiae (assembly GCA_949089665.1). NCBI lineage: Eukaryota > Metazoa > Arthropoda > Insecta > Hemiptera > Aphididae > Macrosiphum > Macrosiphum euphorbiae. The sequence continues at coordinate 3,193 of CARXXK010001217.1, read as the reverse complement.
TGTGTGTGTATTTAAGAACGTAAAAAAGAATCAGAACACTTTAGTACGCTCTGTATACAAACACTGTCACCGTTTCCCGGTCGGCGGTGGCGTAGGTGAGTGGGAGCAGCGACGGCAACGCTGGCGGCGACGGTGTCGGCGGCTCGCGTTAACAGCGGCTAGTGTTTTGAAGAGTTTAGTGGTGGGAATGCGCGAGAACGAACGAATTTTGGTTGCCACCCAGACCGCTCTTAGAGTGGCCCGAGTATATAAACATAGTTTGATTTCAGTAATAGTTTCTCAATCTTATGATTATACAAACATTTCAGATTTTGAAGATATTTATAAACATGTTTACATTATAGAGTAAGCAAATTACTTGTTTACACACATTTGGATCATGGATGATGAAAGTATGATAGTACCATAGTGTTATTGCTGTTATTAACAATATCTAGTCACATGAACATAATCACTGAGTGAGTCCACATACTCGTATTTCGTAGCTTGTGGCCTCCATGTGTATTTAATAACACTTATGGCATCCACCCTTAAAAATGATATAAGACAAATGTACACGAGATATAATTATCCAGAAAAAATTCTTTATTGTGAAACTAATATGTAATTAAATTAATATTAAAAAATATTTAATACATTTTTTAAAACCGTTGTAGCCTCTGCTACCTTGTAGCATCCAAATACACAAATACACAATACACAGAAGCCACAAGGAATAGGTAGCTCTAGGTAGTTAGGTAATATTAGAATGATTTGCAGATAGTCTGATAGTTGTTTAGTATGTCCCTTACTAATATTATTGATTATAAATACTATAAGAAACTAATGGGCGACGACAGCGCTTCTTAACGGCCACATCATTTTTCGTCAATATTTCGCGTCTCGTAATACGGACCAGTTAACGATCTATAGTATTTATGATCAATGCTAATTATAGGTAGGTACTAGGTTTGATGATTAAAACTTCAGTAATATTTAATTTAACGCCACGTATGTAAAGGACTCATAGTCTTCTCGGCCTAAAATTACATTGAGTGGTAATTTGTACTATTTATAGTGTCTACAAGAATATTTTTTTTTTATTTTTTTGAACTAAGCGTTGGGGCTCGTCACCTGCCTATCATGTTTACCACCACGGACATGATAAGTGGGGGCATATGACCAGGTGTGTAGGGATATATTTTGTTATCGCTGTAGGTATTTAAAAATAGAATTATTGGGAATATATGTTTATGTGAGTATGTCATATTATTGTCACTATCGTTGGTACTCTGAACTCGGCTACCTACTGAGGACAACAATCGCTGGACACACTGGTACCACAGAACAATACAGAAGCGACACTCTGCTTGGTGACCGATGTCTGGTGGTTTGGTGTTGATGTTGTAAATGATTACCTGGTGGTTTAGAAGTGTTGTTGTGAACAATTTTTTTTTACAATAAACGGTTTGTTGTTTGTTTACGTTTTGATCCTATAACCTACAAATATAATACAACAACTATTAACTTACAATTTTTTGAATTACGCGTTCAAAAATTATTTTTATTTTAATTATTATTAGTAATTATAATTATAAATAATAATTAAATAATCATGGTTATGACGTGCGCTGCATCGTTTTGTTACAACAAGAGTGGACAGAAACAATCCAAGGTTTCGTTTTTCAGGTTTCCGAAGAACGTTGATGAGTAAGTACAAATAGTATTATTAATTTATATTATTCTTTATGTAGGTACCTAATATTATAGAATTTTTGACTTTTGAAGAAAAGTTTGTTGTTATGGTACTTGTTCGTGTGTGGAAGTTGATAACGCACACGTACCATCGTTATTACTGGGTTATATATTTTATTATTATTGTATTCAGTATTTCCATATTACAGTATTTTGTATAAACATTTAAGTGCATTTAAATTATATAAGCTATACGGTATTATGTGATGTTTTAGGTGTAATCAATGGGCATCCTTAATTGGTCGGAATGACCTGATAAATTGTAATGTTCAGTTTCAAAGAGTCTGTTCCGAACATTTTGAAGCTACATGCTTTACATCTTCATCGGTGGGACGACAGCAAGTGCGTCTTATCAGTGGTGCTATGCTCTCAAAGAAGAAGCAAAACAATGCAGAGCTTGATACTGTCACTTTCAACGTTGAAACCGCAACTTCTGAGAACAAGTATCTATGATGACTGTAACAGATGTTTGTGACGAAGAATGTTTTAATTATACTGAAATTCCAACTGATGTATCACAAATGGATATTAAAAGTTGTTCAACTCCATTATCACTTAAATACCAAAGTAACTTAAGTAGTTCAAATTTGTCTTTAGCATCAACAAGTAGCTCTTATTCAATGACTTCGACACAAACATCGTTACAATTATCATCAGATACCCCACGAAAACGTAAACTTAGGAAAAGTATGAAGTATAAAGATGATCAGTATAAGGACTTAGGCAATTCACTGAATTACAAAAATCTGTAGATAGAGCAAAGCATCCCACAATTCAAGATTTCCATGAGTTATGTGATACACTTTTAAGGCCTGGCATCGCTAAGTTTGTTAAATCACAACCGTCCTTAAATATAAAATCATCGAAAGGTTTCCGGTATTCTCTTTCAGTGAAACAATTTGCACTTAAAATACATTTACTTGGGCCTAAAGTATATCGTTTAATTAAAACAACTTTTAATTTGCCAAGTATAAGAACTTTACAAAGAGTCACTGAACGTTGGGAAATAAATCCTGGTTTCAGTGACTCGGTGTTCAAAGTGTTAACTTTAAAAGGTATTACCATGTCTGCAAAGAGTAAAGAATGTGTTTTATGTGTAGAAGAGATGTCTATTAAAGCTTTTCTTTATTATAACACTGTTAAAGATACAATTATTGGATTCCATAACACTGGCTCCATCAAAACACATGAGCTAGCTAGGTCAGTAATGGTAATTATGATTCGTGGCTTGCATGATACTTGGAAGCTGCCTCTATGTTACTTTTTTGTTGCGTCTAATTGTTTTGGTTATGATTTGCAAAGTATAATTTTTAACTGTATTCAAAAATTATCCAGTATTTCTTTTAATGTTAAAGTAATGATTTCTGATTTAGGGTAAAATTTTAAAAAATTTGCTGATCAACAAGTTATTACACCAGAAACCCCTTATTTTAATGTATCAGGAAAAGAGATTGTTTTT